>OVBA01002567.1:0-33360 GCA_900406435.1 Lepidium aucheri | reverse complement strand
TTTAATATGGTTTTTACTTTTAAGAAACCGATAAACCGTAAACCGAAAAAACCGAACCTTAATAAACCGAGGTTTTAAATGGTTTAAATTTATGTAAAACCGATAAACCGTAAAACCGAAAAAACCGAACTGTAACCGAACCGCAAACCGGAATGCCCACCCCTACGCTATAGTAAATGAGAGAAAAATAAAACTTAGAAAACTTGGCGAGGATTCTTTTATTTTTTTTGCTGGTGTCATGGATTCTTCTTCTTATTACTTATTAAAAACAATACACTCTATTTGCTTAATAGTTTAACCATGAATTTATATTTTTAAAATTTTTTTTTAGAATTTTATTCAATAATTAGATGGTTGACTATTAAATGAAAAATATTTGTAGCAAACTACCATAGTACCATTAAGCACTACTAGAAATTAGATGTATATTGTTTTTTTGTCAATATTAAGCGACAACTGGCCAAGACGTATAATATCATTTATTTTATTTGTTTGTCTTAGTTTAATTGATACAACAGTTATTTATATCACTTACAAAAATGATTCTAGAAATAGTGATTCAAATAGTTAATGTCAATTTAAGCAATTGATACAACTATTTTCATTATACTATAGGTTATGTCTCGTACGATCATTTGTTAATGATTGATTTCTGTTCATAAAGTAATCTTTATGCGTATGTAATATACATTATTAGTTTATGAGCAGAAATATAAATTCTGAGCGAATATATATATATATATATATATATATATATATATATATGAGATTAAGTTTAAAGAATACTAGGAATTTAATGGCCTATATAACATACGTAACGAACTTTGTAACTAAATGGGCTTCATCTAAAAGCTCATTATGATTAGTAACGCAGTCTTTGACCCGAATTGCTTAATGGTCTTGTTTTGTTCTTGTTTTGTTTAAGATTTGGTGTAATATTACCGTTTGTATCCAAATCTGTTCATCTCTCTATGCTTTATTATTATCAGAAATTCTTTCTTTAAGATTTTTTTTACTGATGATTGTTTCATTTTTGATAGTAATTCTTCAAATACTGTTATAATGCTTATGAATAAATTTCAGAATAACAAATCGGTGACGTTCCTTTGAACTATTTTTTCGTCTTTATTTCAATTTTGATGGAATAGAACTATTTGTTATTGGTTACATATGGTTTGGACAAGAGAACGGCAATATTTTTCTTGCCATTTTATTAGAAGCGGTTACAATAGATTGATAGATGGCAGAACTATTTACGAATGTGTGGGCACTGAGAATTTCGATCTTTCCAACCTTAGACTAATGCTTCTTGGACTATTGTTAGACTCATTTTTATATTTGTTTTGTTTTGTAATGTGTTATCTTTTGGCCTTTGAGCCTTTCCAATAATATTGGAAAAAAACTCACAGTTTAAAACAATAAAAAAATAAATATTAACTAATGAAGTAATGGGCTATATTAGTTTGGGCTCTTAAGAGCGGGGTAAAAGCCGAACGAAGAAAGCTTACTCCAGTTGAGTCGAGACTTGTTGAAGAAGCCTTTGCTCCACTGTCCTGTGTATATTGTTGTGGCGCTTCATTCAATTTTTTTTCGGAGTTTCGCTATTTCCCTCCACTCTCAAAGGTTTCTTTTGCTCTCTCGCTTTCTCTGGTAGTAACACGATTCTGTTGTGATTGAGAGCGATGACGACAATGGAGCAGCGGAAAAATCAGAACTCTGTTCAACAACAAGATGATGAAGAGATCCGTGTCGGCCCTTTCCCCGTCGAACAGCTTCAGGTACAGTTTCACTCTCCCCAAAAATTGTCTTTTGTTTTTTTGGGAATCACCTTGTCGGTGCGTTTGCTACACCAGATTTTGCGTTAATCGAAATGGGTTCGGCTTAGATTCACTAAAGAATTCTGCTTTTCTTACCCTTATTTGTTCTCGCGACGTGAAAGAGGTGTGAATCCGAGAGAGAATTGGGTTTCGCTACGGTTTATAGAGAAAATTGGTTTAAGGGTTTTCTTTAATGCAGATAAACTTGACAAGTTTGGGTCCTTTTTTTTTCCTTCAGCGTATACATGTTCAGTCCGTTCAATTCTGGGGAAGTTATCTCTTCCTGTGACTGACTTTAATATGCTATTTCATCTCTTTAATCCTTCAAACTTCAGGCGGCAGGTATCGCTTCTGTTGATGTAAAGAAGCTTAAAGATGCTGGTCTCTGCACTGTTGAAGGTGTTGCTTATACTCCGAGGAAGGATCTCTTGCAGATTAAAGGAATCAGTGACGCTAAAGTTGACAAAATCATAGAAGCAGGTATATCATGTGTAAACTATTGACATCACTTCTCTGTTAAACACATAAAACCCATTTATTGGTTTTATAGTTTATATGCATAGTTAATTTGTGTTTCCCTCTGTGACAGCTTCAAAGCTTGTTCCTCTGGGTTTTACTAGTGCTAGCCAGCTCCATGCCCAGAGACAGGAGATAATTCAGATTACCTCTGGATCACGAGAGCTTGATAAAGTTCTTGAAGGTTGGTTCAGAGTTTCAGTGCATCTTATAACGACGTTTTGCTTTTATGATCTTATTAGTTTTCCGTTCTATCAATAGGAGGAATTGAAACTGGATCCATCACTGAGTTATATGGTGAGTTCCGCTCTGGGAAGACTCAGTTGTGCCATACATTGTGCGTAACTTGTCAAGTAAGGGCCCTTTTTCTGATTTTTCCACTCAGCTATTGTTTCTTATCTAGCAGGAATCAGTGGTCTTGAATATCTTGTTACATTTTTGGAATTTGAGAAGGATATTCACATGAAAGTTTGCGTTTCAATTATTAGCTTCCCATGGATCAAGGAGGTGGAGAGGGAAAGGCGATGTACATTGATGCTGAAGGAACATTCAGGCCACAAAGACTCATACAGATAGCTGACAGGTATGTTATCTTTGTAACACACGTAAGATCAGGATGGGGTTCTTTAGACCGAATAATCCGTAAGAAATCAATGAAAATGATACAGGTTCGGATTGAATGGAGCTGATGTACTGGAAAATGTTGCCTATGCGAGGGCCTATAATACTGATCATCAATCAAGACTTTTGCTTGAAGCAGCATCAATGATGGTTGACACAAGGTATGTTGAGTTTCTTTTGGTGTTCCGGTTCATTATGTTTATTGCGAGAGTTCTAGCCGTGAAAGTTACGATGACCCTATTGTAACAGATTTGCTCTAGTGATCGTCGATAGTGCTACTGCTCTCTACAGGACAGATTTCTCTGGAAGGGGAGAGCTTTCAGCCAGGCAAATGCATCTTGCAAAGTTCTTGAGAAGTCTTCAGAAGTTAGCAGACGAGGTGAACATTCAGTAGTACTAACTGTTTCCCTTCCATAATTGCTCTGAGATCATACACCATTCTGAAACTTTCTCTTACATGTTTAATGGCTCTAGTTTGGTGTGGCTGTTGTTATAACAAACCAAGTAGTAGCGCAAGTAGATGGTTCTGCACTTTTTGCTGGTCCCCAATTTAAGCCAATTGGTGGAAATATCATGGCTCATGCCACCACAACAAGGTCTGTAACGTTTGCAAATTCGATGAATCCTCGTTTCATTTTCTTTTTAGGCTTCACTAAGCAAAGTGTGTCTGTTATATATGTACAGGCTAGCTTTGAGGAAAGGAAGAGCAGAGGAGAGAATCTGTAAAGTGATAAGTTCACCATGCTTGCCTGAAGCTGAAGCTCGATTCCAAATATCAACAGAAGGTGTAATTGATTGCAAGGATTGATGATTTTAGCCACGCTTGCTTTTGAATTCTTTGCTATCCCTTGACTTGTAATATCAAGAACCCATTTATCTTGTTTCTCGTCACCATCGTTTATTGCGTAAGCATAATAGTAGTGGATATGAAGAAACAAACAAGCTTTGTAAGTAGAAGTTGTCTTGGTAATGAAAGTCACTGTCTTATGTGTTTCACAAATGGACACAGTGTCCTGTGTAAAACAATACCAGTTCTCATCTCAGATAGTAAAATTTTCACATAATTTTGTACTTTTTGTTGACATCACACAACCTCTGATATTCAGACATGTTTCTGTTTACCTGTAAAATATCAAAATCTTGTTGAAATGACTCATTCATGATATGTATTTTTTGTTGTTGCTGCTAATGAATATTTTATTTGTTTATTTTTGATAAAAAAAAGAAAGTACAGTAATAACTCCTCGAAAGTGCAGCTATTCCATTAGAGTCCAGACAGCTGTAAGTATATGAGCATCGTCACGAGGTATATTTTTTTGAATCCCAAAAAAATTAATTAATATTATATAAAAAAATAAAAGAGAGAGAAAGAGAAATTGTGGTTTTCGTCGTCTCTTCTCTTCTCTTCCCGATCCAATCTTCTCCTTCTTCTCGACAGAAACAAAGAAAACAGCTGAAACTGTTTTCATCTCTTTTTCTGTCTCTCTCTCTCTCATCTTCCTCTTTGTTATCTCATCTTTAGCGTATCAATTTGACGTTATCGCGTGATTCGCGTCTTTATATTTTGATTCTGCTGAATTTGAGTTTCCTTCTTCGGTAATTTGAGCTTTTTGCGGTGTTCATCTCCGTGATTGGTTCTCTCTTTACTTCCTTATAGTTTTCAATTTCCATTACTCCGCATTTGTGAGCAGCAAGTGAGGAATCAGTTGATCATTCTTCTTTGTTTTCGTCTGATTCTGTGGCTGTTTGATGGTTTGTAACTCCACGTTGCGAATCTCGTGACAAGAGATTTGTTTTGTGCTTGAATACCGACGAGCTTCGGCTCTTTTACGTGGTCAGGTTTTGAGTATCTTTGATTTTGGGTTGCGTGTGAATTTGGCATTTGAACCTTCCTCAAGAGAGAATTTTTCTACTCTTGAGTTTTTGGGAATTGGTGAATGCTACTTCCGGTAAGACATTCTATATGCCCAGCCGATTGGGCGTAGATCTATTGTGATTCAAAGATCACTCAAAAGGAAGCAGTAGTTTTTGGAAATCAGCTATGGCCTCATTGCCATCAGTGGAAAATGGAGGCTTGGGGACCTCGCGATCATTTGCCCTCTTAGGCTCTATGCAAGAATTCAAACTCTTTGAGACTCAATCGGTACATAGAACTTCCACCTTATGATATCTTTTTTTCTTCATTGACTGTCACTAACATGATATCTTTTTTGTTCTTTCAGAATTTCTACATGATTGGTTGGAATGGTAATGGAGTGTATAGAATACTAAAGATAGATCGTCTGAATCCATCTGAGCTTAACCTCAGAGAAGATTCGACTGCGTATACCAAAAAAGAATGCTACGATTTGCTAAAACGGATACACGAAGGAAACAAGGCGACTGGTGGACTGAAACTTGTCACTGTTTGTTATGGAATCATTGGTATGTGTTTTATCTCAAGTTATGTTTGTTTATATGAAAGTGAAACTAGACGGTATTACTCTGTAGCTTCTTCTCACAGTTTTCTTTTTCCTTTTATGTGCTTTCAGGTTTCATTAAGTTTTTGGGACCCTACTACATGCTGCTTATAACTGAAAGAAGAGAGATTGGTGAAATTTGTGGTCACAGTGTCTATGAAGTGTCAAAAAGTGAGATTATTGCTTTGAAAAATCCTAGTGTGCTTTGCAACATTGCAAATTCAAGAGACGAGAACAGGTATTTTGATACATCTCTCGCTACATTATAAAATATCAATCTCATTACAGAAGAAAAGTTCTGTTTTTCTTTTCTGTTTGGTAACAAGAGAGAGTGCATGTCTTTAGTAATTACATCTTTCCACCCATTTTATAGTTTGAGGTCATTTAATCTTTCTGTTTCCCACTTGTCAATTAACAGGTACAAAAGACTCCTGAGCTTGGTGGACCTTACAAAAGACTTCTTTTTCAGCTATTCTTACAATATAATGAGAAGTTTCCAGCAGAATATATGTGACCATGAGAGTGGAGGTACTCTCTACAAGAAAATGTTTGTGTGGAATGAGTTCTTGACTCGGGGAATTCGATATCATCTTCAGAATACCCTGTGGACTGTAGCATTGGTACATGGTTTCTTTAAGCAGGTGAGAATTGTATGTTTTTCTGCCTCGCACTACTACTAAAGAAATAAATTTTGCTCGAATCAAATACAACCATTCTTTTTCTTTCTCACGCAGTAGTCATTTAATATGTGTACCATTTTCTTTGGTATCATTAATTTGCTCTCCTAAATCACGTTTTGTCAACAAAAAGGCTTGGAAAAAAAGCTTTCTGTCTCACATGCAAACTTCTAATTGTCGTGTATCAGATTTGATATTCTTGGTGGAATTATTTCAGATACAGCTATTATACTCTGGCATTCTTAATCTCAAAAACCTTGATAATCTCACACTACTTTATAGACTCATCGTTGCTGAATGTTGTTTTGTTGTGTGTAGACAACACTTTCTGAAGCTGGACGGAATTTCAAACTCACTCTTATTGCTAGGCGGTCCCGCCATAATGCTGGAACCAGGTATATTCCCTAGGGTCTATATATGTTGTAAACATAAATTTATATTTCACCCGTTTTTTTAGCCTTTAGCAGTAACATAAAATCATTGCTAATAAATGCTGTATTGTTCATTCTGCACTACAGTATTTGTTCATCTCCAGGGTTATTATCAAATTTGTCAGAGTTAAATTATATTTCTTTTACGCAAGTTGATATATTATTTTGTTTTTCTCCTTAACCCCTTTTGAACTTAGGTACTTAAAACGCGGAATAAATGACAGTGGAAACGTCGCTAATGATGTTGAAACAGAGCAGATAGTGTCTGAGGACGTTCCTCTGGACCATCCCATGCACGTAAGTTCTGTTGTGCAGAATCGGGGCTCAATCCCTCTATACTGGTCACAGGAGACCTCGCGGATGAATCTTAAGCCAGATATAGTATGTAAGTGTTATTGTACTTAAAACACTGCCTGGTCCGTTCTCTTTTTCTCCTATCTCTCTCTCTCTCCTTTGTGTTTGACATCTAAATGTCAAATGCAGTGTCAAAAAGGGATCTCAACTATGAGGCAACTAGACTTCACTTTGAAAACCTTGTAGAGCGATATGGAATCCCCATCATTATTCTAAACTTGATCAAGGTGAGTTGACTATTCTAACTTGTCTTCACGTTTTTATCATCTATCACTCCTTAATCACATCATTTCCCTCGGTACTTTTTGTATTGGAAAGTGATGCATCTTATTGCAGCTTAATCTAGTTAACCTGTATGCTGCATAGTAAAACTCTAGTCAACCTATCAGTGGGAGCAACTATTGTGTGTGCATTATATTTTTGATGCCCACGACTCTT
The DNA here is from genome assembly GCA_900406435.1 of Lepidium aucheri. NCBI lineage: Eukaryota > Viridiplantae > Streptophyta > Magnoliopsida > Brassicales > Brassicaceae > Lepidium > Lepidium aucheri. Next base: position 26,047 of record OVBA01002567.1, on the reverse strand, counting down.
AAAGCTTTCACTGACGTTTCCTGTTGCTTTTGACAACCAATAGACAAAAGAGAGGAAACCCAGGGAGTCAATTTTACGGGCCGAGTTTGCTAATGCAATTGACTTTATAAACAAAGATCTGCCTGAAGAAAATCGTATAAGATTCCTCCATTGGGACTTGCACAAACATTTTCACAGGTATCCCTTTTAATTTTGCGTTCCAGCTGCTTCAAATAAGGAGTATCTATAAATGCACTTTTAGGTGGTAACCCGTTTCTCTCTTTCTTGTCTTTACTTCAGCAAAACAGCAAATGTCTTGGCACTTCTTGGCAAAGTAGCTGCCTGTGCTTTAATGCTAACAGGGTTTTTCTACTATCAAGTTACACCAGCAATGAAGCTTGACGGTTATATGAGCTTGTCTTCTTCTGAGTAAGTTTCTTTGATTAAGTTTTCCTGTCAATAATTTTTTCATCATGTAAATTCTTCTCCTGTCGCTTTTTAGATGAGCCTTGTCAAAGTTGTTCATGGTTTCATTCTCCTAGCTTAGGAGTCCTTTTCTTTTTGTCTTTGCAAATGTGGGTAACTTGTTAATTGTCATTAATTATTTATAATCTGTTTTACACTTTGAAAATGGGTTAAAGCATTTTACTATAACTTGGTGGAAAATAGTAATGGTGTAATGTAAATATCTCTATTAGAAAATTTATTTTTTCCCGCAGCTACAGAGTAAACACTTACAATAGTAATTTCTTGAAATTTCAGTGCTGACTTGTCTCCGCATAATAGTTCTGATGACGACAGTGGGGAATTTGATTCCGTAGAGAGGAATTTTCGCCCGAGTAAGAATGTTGATAATGGTGATTATGATACCAAGCCTGGCAGGCTCCAGAGTGGCGTACTGAGGACCAATTGCATAGATTGCCTAGATCGTACAAATGTTGCCCAATATGCTTATGGGTGGGCTGCTCTAGGGCAACAGCTTCATGCTTTAGGAATTAGAGATGCTCCAACAATAGAAATTGATGATCCTTTGTCTGGTTCTTTGATGGGGTTATATGAGAGAATGGGAGACACACTAGCTTATCAGTATGGTGGATCTGCAGCCCATAATAAGGTAATTCAAAAAAAAAAGTAAAAATCTAAGTTCGGACAGAGCATAAGATTAACTTTTTGGTGTGCAATAGGTTTTTAGTGAGAGGAGAGGCCAGTGGAAAGCAGCTACCCAGTCACAAGAGTTCTTGAGGACTCTGCAACGTTACTATAATAACGCATATATGGATGCGGATAAACAAGATGCTATTAATATGTAAGCTACTCTCAGTCACTGTCTCATACTATATTTATGTCACGCCATGACCTCCCAGAGTCTTACAAAAATTCATTGGGCCTTGTGAAATTTGTATGTGCAGATTTCTTGGTACTTTCCAGCCTGAACAAGGGACGCGGGCGGTTTGGGAGTTGCGTTCAGATTCCCACTCTAATGGACAAAGTGGAGAGATTAGCATGGGGGATGATGAAAGGTAGGTTTTGGTGACTGCAAACTTAAAATTACTGAAACTCACCAATATCAATGTATTTAGTTTGTCTTTGTCATGTAGATAGGTATACATAGAACTTGATGTTCATCCTGCACCAAAGTTTTGTGGGTTTCATTTTCTTCTTTAGACATACTTCTATGAATTCTACTATCTTAAGACTTATATGCAATGCATTCTGTGTACGAACTCTGAAACAATTAGGCTCTACATAATTCGACATTATTTTTATCTCTGGAAGGTCATTCTCCACTATAACGACTAATTTATATCCTATTCTCCATTATCTTATGATTTGAACACAAGGAGGTAGGACTTTGTTATAATAGACTTATAGGGAGTCATGAGAAACTAGTATTGGTTTGTATCTGCATCCAACTGTACCTTTATTTCTTCTCTCTATTTTCCATCTTTATTTGCTTTACTCCTAAACTGAACAAAAATAATTTGATTTTGTTTCCCTACATCTATGATCAATAACTCTTAATACTATGTTTCCAGGTTTCTTGTGAAGAGGTGCTTATCGGATGGGAATATTCTCCATGAAAGTCACACTCCAATGTCCGCAATGAGTAGAAAGCAGGAAAGCAGATCACATAAGGGCTTTGTGTCGTCAAACCAAGTGACTCATATAATCTCAGAGTCGTCACCGGATATGCCAGCTGCTGGAAATATAACATTATCGAGGTATGTACTGCTGGGTATCTTTATCTTGCATTATCTGTTTTTCTGATTGCAGCGCTATTGTGCGTGTCTCTATCTAATAATATTTGCTCATATGTTCGTGAGGTGGTTGTCGTTATGCTTCATGTAGTCAAAGAAATTGTGTGTTCTACATAGTGATACTTATCTCTCTTGTTGGTCTTAATATTCACCTGTAACATCTTTGTAGGTGTACTCTGTCAATGCCTAGCACGCATTTTTTTGGCGATCCGCAGAAGGTTCAACATAATGGTGGTAACTCCATTTACATGTCCGAGCAGGACGACATGTCTAGTGTCTCAAATTTTGTTGATGTCGAGTGGCTTTCATCATCGGAAAATTTATGCGAGAACGATCAATTGTACAGGTAAGATATTGTGCATTAAGAAGATCGATGTACGGCTTTACGCATCTAATAGAGCAACTAGATCTCATTAAATATAAGCTTAATATCCTTCTATTACATTTCCATCTTTCAAAAAATCCAGCTAATTAGGTTCCGTCCAAACATCGTTCATAAAATATTCAACTATGGTTGTTTAAAATCATGCCTTAGTCAATCTAATACGTTTAAGATAATACAATTCACATTACGTTATGTTTGACAGGCCATCAGCGCTTACAATGTATTCAACCGCGGAGACGTCTTCATCAGAGAATATCATTACTGAAGCAAAACAGTCGACGCCAGCTATGAGCAAGAGTGGATCAAGTAGCAGAAAGGTTTGTACCTTCCAAACTATACTTTACTTATCTTCTTGATATTTTTGCTCAGTGAGAGTTGGTGTTACTTGACTCAGCCTGTCCGATATAGTTTCTGACTTCTAGGTCGTGTTTTTGTGTATATCATATTTATCTGAAACTTGGAAGAACCATCGGTTAAAAGTGGAAAAATGCAACTTAGTCTCGACTCTTGAACGTGTTCAGAGTGTAAGCGCATGCAATAAACTCAATAGCTAAACTCTGTCCCAGATAGACGGTTTTGTTGGTTCTATTACTGGCCATGTAAAACGTGAAAATCATTACTATGAAATAGATAGGGGCTGGTCAATCTATATTAGCTAATGAATGAACCTCTGGTGAATTAATCTCAGCGGTGTGGTTTCGCTCACTGCACTCGAAGGACTGTTTGATTATTATGAAAGGCATGAATTGTCATTTGGCTACTTCTCTTGAAACTTATCCAGACTTATTTCTTTTTGCAGGGAAAGGAACCTATGGGAACCGAACTTTCTGCAGACACAAAGATTCTTGATGATTTTGCAGATAGCTTTAAACAATGGGTCGCCTACGGAGAAGCACTCTGCCATTGAAGGTCTCTCAACCTTCCATTTCCAACAACATACTTCTCCTTCCCCGCACATATTAGCTTATGGACGTTTGGATATTACGGTGCGAACATGGAGAAAAGACTGGTGGAGAGATTCTTCTAAACCACGTATTCGATAGTGACAGACCAAACGGTTTAAGGAGATCTAAAGTATTTAGAGGAGCTAATACAAAATAGCTGAGAAGTTTGCAGAGTCTTGCAAATGAAAAAGCAAATTTTTAATCTTTGTGGAGAGAAACTTACGGAAATCTCACTTTTGTTAGGGTCTTTATTTATTTTATTTTTTCTCAAGTCTGATGTAAATATTTCGGTTTGATTTTAATCCATCATGTAAGCTCTTTTCCATTGGTGAAAATAAGTAAAAACCATTCTTTATCGCCTTTAGTCGCTTCAAAACGTATCTACAGTATGCGTTTGCGTTTTGCGGTCATTGGTATGAGTATCTTGAAAGGCTTGTGCCTTGTTGGTTTTGAGCCAAGTTACAAATGAGTTTTTCACTGAAAATTTCCATTATACAACCGATAGAACGATACAACAAAGAATTACAAAAGTCGGTGAAAAACAGAACTAAAGGATACCAACACTATAAAATAGCTAGAAATACTAAATTATACCCAACACTGACAGATAGATCAAAAGAATAAAATAGCTCCAAGGTAAAACGGTGTCAAAACAGATAATGAAATCTTTATACTATTTCCGTTTTTTAAGAATGTCATTCTAAATTTTGTTACACAAATTAATAAACAATACTAGAAGTCTTTTATGCACCTAATTATTATAGGTAATAATAGATAAGATTTCATATTACTAATTTTGATTGGAGGTTAAAATTAGTATTATTTGTAAAATTCTGCATTGGAATTATGGAATAACACTTTTTGTGAAATACATTTTTTTTCTTAGAATAACATTATTTACGAAACGGAGGAAATAGCGAATTAGAACGTTTCTAATGCAAAAAATATATAAAAACATAACTAAATGCAATACGAAGGTTCTCACAGCTTCTGAAAACACAATCATATCACAAAAGGATACAAAATCTTATGAAAATAAAAAAATTATCTAAATGTGATCATATGCAAAATAGTATATTTGTGTCTTTTGATGAACAGAAACAAGTACTAACTTTTCACTGTTTTAAGAAGAGGGACTTGTAACATAAAGTGGTTTGTTTAAGAAAATGATGGATGATTGAATATAGTAAATAAACTTTCATTGTTTGTTGTTGCTTGAACCTGTTTATATCTATTATGGAAGAAGATAGAACTTCAATTCCAGAAATTAGGCAAACCTAATGTAAATTATGTAATGTTTGACAACTACCTAAAAGCTAAAAGGAAATTTATTTTGTTTGAAAATGCTTTTTTCAACATAAATTCGAGCCATTATGAAAAATAATGAATTGGATGACTTATTAATTTCGCAAAAGATTAGTTTTATCGCAAATATTAATGATTATAAAGATTACACTGTAAATCTATTGACTTATGCAGACGGGACCACACAACAAACGTTAATTATTCATTACATAACACAAAGCATAATGATTCTACCTAAACCCTACAATTATCGAGTTGGGTGGAAACTCTATTGCTGATTAGTATTTAGGCTAAACAGTCACTGCTAGTGCGTATGGGATTACGATCTCATAATTTTACTAGAAAATTATTTTATTAGATATGTATTTATTAAACCTTGTAAAACTCTAAATTCATTTTTTCCCGTTTAATAGTTTTTATTTTTCGTATATAAGGCACATTTATTTGCAATAGAAGATTTTATCATTAATTTTGTGTAGTTTGACGTGACTTCGATCTTTGACTTGGTGTCACCTTTTCTTTACCGGATGACAAATAAGTTTTTAGATTCACAAGCATTGTGGTTCGATGGAACTACAAATCTGTAATTTTCTCCTAATCTTTCGTTTAATCATTTCAGGGTAAAAACAACTTTGAAATTATATTTTATTTTTGTTTTTGCTTTGTTGTTTAGTTTTTTTTTCATCTAAAATTATACTAATAAAATTAAAAATTTGAATGATCTAAACAAAACTAAAACTGACATACAACATCGAAATTCTTGGATACTAAGGTTCAAACAAATCCAAAATAAATAAATAAACATAAAAAAAATCCAAAAATTACTATAAAAATCTCCTAATAACATAAACTGGTTCTTCTTCAAAAACAAAAACATGATGACAAGACATAACCATCAAATATACTATAAATTCCATTGTTGTATTTTTGTTTCGAAATCTATAATGTATGAACAAACCATTATTACCAAATACCGCTTACCACAGAAGTCAACAACCACCCACAAAAGTAAAAAAAATAACAGTGAACTGAGTTTTGAGTTAGTGGATCCAAATAAATATTACTTTTTACGTACGATACTGACTCAATTCATCAACTTTAATTACACAAACTCCAATTCTAAAATAAGAAAAATTAGTACACAAAATTGTAAGTTTTATTATGGCAGAAGTCGGTGGAAGGACACGTCAGAGTCAAGGAAGGCCTTATCTAACTAAAGTCATCCTGTTTTGTTGGTGTTATTAGTATAGCTCCTAGATTCGCTAATACCATCACTCCACGTGTACATCTTCTTTTAGCCCTACACGTGTCTGTATAACAAATAAACTTCAAATAACTTTTATAAACTTTTGTTTTCATGAAAATGACTTTGATACATAATAATAATATTTTTTTCAACCACTTTCATTACTCAAATTTAATTTCTAAACCATATACACTTGTAACCTTTTTTTGCAAGATTATATACAATCATATTCGCAGATTTGGGGATTAAAGAAGATACAAAGTTATCAAAATCTTTGATGTAGAAATGAATATCCGTCAAAAGACCATCAATTTATGGGATCCAGATATTTTTTTTGATGGTTTCAGTGAGATTTTTGTTGTCTTATTCCAACTATAGAGTGTTGATGTTCTAAATCCTAGATTCTTCAATTGCAGAGCGGACGGCTAGAGTTTCTGCAATCAATACCGAGATTACATTGGAGACACACAAAGCAAAACGTTGAGATGATTTCAGAATCGGATTTGATAGGATCCCACCCAACCCAGCTTTGATCAAAACTCCTCCACGCAGCATCTGTTTGACAGCGGATCCAAGGTTGCTCCAGCGTGGTTTGTATATCATCGATAGTGATTTCAAATGGTAAGGTGTTAGTGATCAAAGGCTTTATTTGAGCGTTGTACCATTCTCTAGTAAACTAACAACTTTTTAAGGTGGTTTCTTCTTCTGTGAATGTTTGATTTTGGAAGATTTTTTGATTTCGGCTTGTCCATAGTAATTCCAGTACATAGGGGAAGAGTGGAGCTTCGCTTAGACCAATTGGGGGTAAGCAAACAAGCTGTTGTAGTTTCTGTATTCCTGCTGTCGTGGAATTAAGAGTCATAGAGTTAAATCATTATTCAAAGGAGTTAAACTCTATATCTTAGCCGCAAAGGGGCACGTGAAGAAGATGTGAAGTTAGGATTCTTGTTCTCCTCATCTGGTATATTTCTTATCAGGGAGAATATTCTTTTTTGAAGTTGATCATAAGATGGAAGTGCATTGTGTAGGATTCTCCACATGGGATTCTTATTTTTTGGAGCTGTTTTTACCTTCCAGATCCAATCATTCCATTTGATATGAGTATGTGAGTTATTAGGTTCTATGGGAACTTGAAAAGCCAAATGATATCCCGACTTTGATGTATATTCCTCTGAGTGGTTGTGGATCCACAAAATTCGATCTTACTATCCTGTTTTGCTAGGAATGATGTTCAAATTTCTTTAAGATGAATTGGAAAGTATTGGTTAAATCTCTCTAAATTCCATGTTTTTGTCAGAGGATCTATGAGGTCTTGGACCTTCATTGAGAGTTCAAATAAAGGTGGAAGTCCCATTGGTTGAGAAGCCATCGTGGAAGATAGCCATGAGTTAGACCACACTTTGATTGAAGCATTATTCCCAACTGACCAAGTTGTATTTCCTTTTATAAGATCACAATCCTTCATGATTCTCCTTCGGCCATGAGAGGTTGTAAAGGAGCATGCAACATTCAAGAATGATTCCTGGAAGCATTATTTTGACAAGAGAACCTTTATTAAAATCTTCCAACTGATCGTTCCCAGCCCTAAACCTACATGGCTTTTTGGTGCAGTTAATTTATTCCATGCAATCCATCAAGTCTTTCTTTTACCTGATGGGTTGTCCCATCAGAACTTGGAAGTACAGATTGTATCCTTTTTTGTTAGGGAATTAGGCAGGAGGAAGCATGACATTGGGTACGTTGGCATAGTGGAGAGGACACCCTTTAATAATGTTTCTTTTTTTTTGTTGCAGAGAGAAAACGATTTGACCAGCTCAAAGCTTTCTGCACTATTTTATCAACAATGGATGTGAAGATATCACGTTTTCTCCTCCCAAAGTGTTCCAAAAGCCCCATGTACTTCCCTATACCTCCTTCCTTTTCAATACCCAATAGTGTTTTTGTAGGTGATTGGGGAATTTCGATAATTATAGGTGATTGAGGAATTTTGACAATTGATTAAGGTGTCCTTTCATCTATTTTTCAGGTGTAGGTGATTGAGGAATTTTGACAATTGATTTTCTGTCTCCAGAGCTCCTCTATTGATTGAATAGTGATTTGAGATTTTGTGCACTTTGTGGAGACGACTTACAGAAAACATAGTATCATCTGCGAACAAAAAATGGTTGATTCTTGGTCCCCTTTTTGAAATTTTGATACCCATGACTTCCTTATTTAGTTGGGCTTTCTTGGATAGGCTAGAGAGAAGTTTATTGCAAATGATGAAAACGTACGGTAAAATGGGGTATCCTTGGTGTATCCCATGCTTTGGTATAACCTCTCCCTGGACTGAACCATTCACAATAAAGGAGTAAGTTACAGAGTTTTTATGCACTATATTATCCAATTGACAATATTCAAATGGAAATCAAGTCTTTTTAACATCTTTTCTATAAAGTTCTATTCCAAGACGTTACTCATATCAGTTTTCACCGCTATATAACCTTTTTTTTACTTCAATATCTCTTTGGGTAGTGCAAAAATTTGTGGGTAATCAATACATTGACAGTGATGGCTTTTTACTGAATAAAACCAGACTAATTCTCCAAAATTGTTGATTCCAATACAAGTTTGAGGTGTTTAGTGATGATTTTTGCTATGATCTTGCAATAGGTTCCATAGAGAGCAATTGGCCAATAATCCGACACCTTCTTTGGACTGTAGAATCAGTCTGATATTAGTCTTGTTTACCTTTCTTGGAACTGATTTGATGTGAAAAAGCTTTAATTTTTGTGGTGAGTGCAAGTTCCACTGTTTTCAAGTGAGTTTGGAAAAACATCAGGAGAAGCCATCTGACCTAGGTGCCATGTCTGGATTGATATCGAAGAGTGTCGCTTTGATCTCTTCGTTAGATGGAATTTGAATCAGCTTGATATTCGATGCATCTGAGATACAGGGAGATATACAATCATCAAGGATGTAGGATCTACGATCTTCATTCATTGGAACAGAGGTAAGTATATCTTCATAGTATTGCTGATAACATGTATAATTTGATCCTCTTCATAGACTGAGTTTCCTTGATTATCTTCAATAACTGTAAACTTATTTATGACTGCTCTGTTTCGTGTAGAAGCAAGAAAAAAATCAGTATTTTTGTCTCCCAGCTCTAACCAAAGTTGTATGCTTCTTTGCTTCCAAAAGGTTTCTTCAGCCTAGTATTCATTCTTCAAAAGGTCATTTAATCTTTGCATATTAGGTTCATCATGAGTAGTGTTTGACATAGCCATAATCCAGTTCCTTTTTCAGCTTGTCAATCACCTCCATGCTGCTTTTCTGGTTTATCCTATTCCATTGGATTAGTTATCCTCTACACCTAGATATGATGATGGCGTACAGAGACATTAGTATTACAAACCCTGATTTTTTCCATAAGCTCTTTGACTTTCGTATTATCTTTGAGTCTATGGTCTTATCTAAACATTCTTTTCTTCCTTTTTGAATTTGTGTTGAAGAAGATAGTTAATGGTCTATGGTCGAAACCCTCAAAAGGTAGATGATGACATCTCCTGTTAGGGTATCGTTCTGCTCATTTGCTATTGGACATAGCTTTATTCCTCTCCAGGAAAGGAAGTTCCCGAAAAACCTGAGATCACAGAGATCACAAGCTGTCATGAAGGAGTGAATTCAGTGAACGAAGCCTTTAATCTGAGTGTGACACCCAATTTTCAGCATTGTCAGCAATATCATTAAAATCATCAGAAAGGTACCAAAGGCTACCTCTTATTATTGCTATGGATTTTAGCTTGTCCCAAATCAAATTTCTTTTAGAGTGGTCTGGTTTGTCATAGATGAATGTTGCGTAAAAGGATTTGCCTCATGTTTGAATTATTGTATCAATAAAATTTGAACAAGAAGATAAAATTTAAAATCCAAATCTTGATTCTAGAGTATGGCCAAACCCCCACTATTTGGTGTAGTTGGAGGAACACATAAAGCATTGGGCCAGTTAAGAAATTTCATTAAATTTGTTAATAGTTGCATCTGAATTCTATGTTTCAGAGAGAAAGATTACAGCATGTGAGATCTTATGATTGATCTTCTTTAATTGTCAGATTGCCAAGGGGCTTCCTAGACCTTGACAATTCCACCAGACAAAAGCTAAAAAATCGAAGAGGGAAGAAAAGGAAAATCTCCTGACTTATCCATAGTTTAAGAAGTTTTTTGCTAGTTGATGCTATTGTAGTTTTTTGTTGAGGGACTGCTTTTCCTTTCTGTTTTCTAACACTTGTTCCTTTGGTCTTTGCTAGGTTTGCAATTGAAGGGGAAGAGAGTTGTTCTAGCAATAGGCGGCAGCGAGGGATGAATTTGCTAGGAGCAAGTTTCTTTCTCTTGCTTATACCTCCACTTGAGGGGATTTGGCTGGGTTGTAATCTTTGTGAAGCAGGTAATTTACCAAATCGTTTAGAGAACGGGACACGTTTGGGAAATTTTGGTGGTGATTACACACTGTTAATAGGATCAAGCCTTTGGGAGACATTACAAAATGTCACATTTTTGTCAGGTTTTTAAATTATTGATGAGTTAAGGGCTTGGGGTTCTTCCCTTATTACTAGCTTAGTCTGTGATGCACGAGTTGCTCTCAACATACTGATAATAGCTTATTCAAACTGTCCTCGTTCCTATGCTCTTTTCATCTTTTCTTTCCCACTACACTTTTTGCAAGGTCAGCTCCAATGGTATAGTAGTCCATTGCTTTGCGGATTTCTGCAATTTCAGTATTTACTGCTTGTCTTGGGAATTTATATTGTGCAGTGTCATGTATCAGTTCTCGTTCCTGAGGGGGTATCCTTGATCTTGGAGGTGAGAGCTCTAGAGGTTTAGTAGAAAATTTTATAGGACTCGAGATAGTGTTTCAAAGATCATTATGTGAGTAGGTGCTCTTTGGAGAGTCACGAGTGGTAGTATCTCTCTTTGTTTCTTCCCTGGTAGATGGTTCAGGGGTCCTAGATGTCTTGGGGTACTTCTTTCTATAGATCTTGTTCTCTTCACAAGGATATCTTGGTAAATGCTGGTTATTCTCTCTTTTTCGAAATTCACTGTGGCTCCAGTTTGGTTTGTCCTTTGGTGGATCATTTCTACATCTGTGGGAGGGGATGGTTCTTGTACCGGTATGCTCTGAGTAACGTGAGTTAAAGCGAGATCTGGAGTATTCTCTGGTAGGATATCTCTGACGAGATTCCTCTCTTTTATAAGGTATGAAGTCTCTTGAGCTTTTATGACTCTCAGCGTCCTCCTGGCAATTCTGTCTCACAGGGTGGGGAGAGACATCACTAGGGTTCTTTATCGGATTGGCGGCAGTCTTTAGTTTCATGTGATAGGAGTCCACATGTCTCATGGAGGAGGGTTTGCTATGCATTTCCCTTTAGCTGAGTACGGGATACGTTGTAATATTTTTGTTAAATTGGCTTTGAGGACGTTGGAAAAAAGCGGGTATAGAGGGGAGTCACGGTAGATACATGTTCTAGAAGAGTAGGGGTGAGATTCAGACTAGTAGAGAGTGTTCTTGTATTCCCACAACTCTCTACAAAGGGAGAGGTGGAAGATTCAAATAGTAGGGTTACTTAGTTTCTCAGCTGAGTGGAAAGCCCCATCTGACCATGTAAAACACATATCTGGAAGCTCTTCATCCTCCTAGACTCAGGGATCCAAGACAGCTCAAAGGGAGCAGCCAGGAAAGCTGTTTAACCGGAAAAGCACTATTCTATTGCCATAAATAGAATGAAACATGGTAGATATTCAAAAATGAAGGAATGCAGTTAAAAAGATTTCCTTAAAAAAGTTAAAAACCAGAGATGTATTTTTTTTTTGAAAGTAGTGCCCGAGAAAGTCTTCATGATGTGGCTAAGTAATTTTTTTTGAGCTATAACAATAATCATTAGGAGAGAAAAATAAAACTTTTACTCCTCTTGAAGTTAAGACCTCAATTCGGAGCACGTGTAGTTTAAAACTTCGAGACTATGATAGTAACCAGTATTTTTATCAGAAATGTTGGGATGTTGTGGGTGATTTTGTTACAAGATTTATCTTGGATTTTCTCGCAACAAGTTCCTTTCCCGAAGGGACTAATGACGTGTTCATTGTTCTTATTAGCAAGGTTTTGAAACTAGAGTCTTTAAAATAATTACTAAAGCTTTGGCTCAATGCATAGAACCCTTTATGACTAAATTGATTGGCCAGCTCATGTGAATTTTATTTAGGGAGATTCTGTGTTGATAATATTGTTGTTGTTCAAAAAGCAGTCCACTCTATGCGGAAGAAGCAAGGTAGTAAAGGCTGGATGCTATTAAAGGTAGATCATAATAAATCCTATGACAAGGTACAATGGGATTTTCTAGAGGACTCTTTACGTGCATCACACCTACCAGTGAACTGGATTGATTGAATTCAAAGTGTGTTTCTGGTCCAGTGATGAGTTTACTGTAGAATATGGAGAAAACTAATCCTTTTTTCTCTCCATAGGGGTCTTCACCAAGGAGATCTTTTGTCCCCATATCTCTTTGTACTTTGCCTTGAGAGATTGTGTCATCTCATCTAAGTCGCCTCAAAAGAATGGAAACCGATCTGTTTATCCCGAGATGGACTGAGTCTTTCCCACATTTGTTTTGCAGATGACATCATTTTGTTTACAGAAGCCTCGACTTCCCAAATGTGGGTAAAAGGATGTTTGGAACGATTTTTCTCCACCTCTAGCCCAAGAGGGAGCTTTGAAAATCTAAAGTCTTTTATTCGAGTAATGTTCACCGAAACCTTGCGAGACAGATTAATAAGGCCAGTGTGATTGAGGTGTCTTGTGATCTTTGCAAGTATCTTGGTATGCCAATTCTTCAACACAAAATTCATAAAGATGTGTTTTCTAATGTTATAGAGAAAGTTTCTTTTAGATTAGCTGGATGGAAATGTCGCTTTTTAAGCTTGGCTGGCCGTATAACCCTTACTAAAGCCGTTCTCACCTCCATCCCCATTCAAACAATGAGCTTCATTCTCTTACTGAGCTCCACTCTTAACCGACTTGACTATCTTGCAAAATCCTTATCTTGGGAGGAACGATTGAACGGTGGTCACAACATCTTATAGCATGGAATCGTGTGTTCTTACCAAAAACTAAAAGAGGGTTTAGTATTAGACGTGAAAGGAATATGAATAAAGTGCTAGTTGCAAAGCTATGACGGAGAATATTGAATGAAAATTTGAGTTTATGGCAACAATGTTTGGCTCATAAATACAAAACATGTGATGTTTGTGATGGGAGTTAGTTTAGTTGATTTTATTTCATGGAGTGGTAATCCCGATGGGAGGTTTACAGTTAAGTCACCTTATTCACTGCTTACCAAAGGCCTTTCTCCATGGCCAAACATGCAAGTATTTTATGAAAGAAGTTGGAAGCTACGGGTTCCGGTATGGGTACATGTTTTCTTGTGGTTAGTATCACATCAATTGATCATGACAAATGTGGAGAGAACTTCTCGTCACCTTAGTTCATATGATACGTGTATGGTCTACAGACATGAAGTTGAATATATCATTTATGTCTTACAAGATTGTCCTTCCATCTCCGGGATATGGATACACATTGTACCTTTGCGAAGACAACAAACTTTCTTCGGTTTGTCTCTTTTTGAATGGATTTATGAAAAAGTTGGTGACACTAGGGAAATTGCGGTATGAGATTGGGCTACACTTTTCTCCTTGATAATCTCGTGGGTTTGAAAATGGAGATGCGGATATGTGTTTAATTCTCTGTGGCAGTGTCGTGACATGACCCATTTTATCAAGGATCTGGGACGTGAAGTTTTGAAAGCTTTTACTCAAGAATGTAGTAGTGGTATGCGTGTGACACGGGTTGAGAAATAAATAAAGTGGATTCCGCCTAATACTAGATGATTCAAGTTGAATATAGATGGTGCTGCCTGTGACAATCCTGGTTAATTAGCTGGGGGAGGAGTTTTGCGGGATGACCATGGAAATTGGTACTATGGTTTCTTGGTTAATATTGAGAGCTGTTTGGCTCCTTTAGTAGAGCTATGGGAAGTCTATTATGGCTTATATATCGCGTGGAAGCCTCGGGTTCCTCGGGTTGAGCTTGAAGTGGACTCTGAAGTAGTAGTAGGTTTTCTAAACACAAGGGTTTATGATGTGCATTTCCTGTCTTTCCTAATACGTTTGTGTTATGACTCCAGATCTAGGGACTGAATAGTCCGTATTACTTATGTGTATAGAGAAGTTAACCATTTTGTTGATGGCTTAACTAACTATGCTTTTTGTTTTTCTTTAGGTTTTTAGTTTTTTTATTCAGTTTCAGATGAGGTGAACTCGTTGTTTTTGGATGATATGAACGGAGTAGCTCTCCCAAGATTTGCTGTTTCTTGATTTCTTTTAGTGTTCTTTAATAAATTGGGCTTTGTTTCCGTTTCTTGATCAGCAAATCATTAAGAGAGAAATACAACCGAAAAAATAAAAGAATTGTAAAAATACACCTTCACCTAAATTAACTTTCAAAAACACCCGCTTGCTTTATTCTATTTTTTAAAAAATAAATTATTTATAAAGACATGTATTTAAAAAAAAATTCTCAAAAATATAGTAATAGGTGGAATACTAAAGGTCCCCGAAAATAGAATTAAAAGACAGAAATTTTGAGTAAAAAATCTAAAAATCGTTAGGAATTAAACTACAAAAAAATGTAAAAAAATCGAAAGTCTACTGAAAAACTAGAACACCAACAAGTTAAACTAGAAAGAATGGGATGTGGAAACTTCTTCTAGTGAATAAACACACTTCACATATAAACTTTTAAACTTTTGAACCGGCAAAAATATACAATAATGCATTACAGTTTTTTTTTGGAAATTGGATTTTGTGATCTATTTCACCATAAATGGTTTAAATTTCTCTTACATTTTCATACTTGAGAAAATCAATGTTGATAAAATATATTCAATTTCAAAAGATGAGTAGTAATACAAGAGTGAATAGAAGCCCTCTAACAAAAAAAAACAAACGAAAACAAGAGTGAAGATATATTTATAGATTGCAAAATAAATTGACATAACGTTCTTTTACCTAACATTTGCCTTGAAAAAAATAGATAGACAATATAGTTAATAGAAAAATGATATCTAGTTTTGTATCAAATTAAATAAATTTTGGCTTCAAATTCGACTCAATTAGAATTAAGCCTCGGCAAAATACACAAAACAAAAAAAACCAAACTGAAATCCACCCAAAAATGGTTATTGGATAGTATTTGGAACCGAAAAAAATACATGATGGGTTCTTCATTTATACTTATGGTATCGGATAATACTCAGTACCGAACCAATATCCGAATGGATACCTGATTGACCTAAATACATGTAGACATACATAATATTTTAGGGTACTTTTAAAAAAAATTTAAAAGTATTTAAGTATTTTCTAATATTTGGTTATTTTTCAAGTAAATAAGTATATTTTGGATATGAAGTACTAGAATATATAAAACCAAAAAGTTTATCTAATATTTATAGCTGACCAGGACAAGAACCGGTACTAGAACCGAATCAAATTGTGTTTGGTTTCTAAATGAATATAAAATAGATGGTCATAAACCGATCCAGAAACAAGCGGAATTATCCCAAAACCGAACCAAGATATGCGGTTTCTAAATGGATATAAAAGTTTCATACCCGAAAGATTCAGACTTAATAAGTTTTATCCAAAATCAACCCAAATGCCCAGGACTATATAGAATCAAGACATTTTAAAGTTGTTTTGGTTGGACAAATATTTGAATGTACTTTTATTTAAAATTTTCTATCAATAACTATATCAACAAAATTTTGAAAATCAAAATCTAGTGGAAGAAATGATAAGGATTAACGACTAACCATTTGATAAAACGTATTTCTACTTTGAGTAATGAATTTTTCGTATTAAGTCTATAACTTAGAGCAACTTCAATGCTAACATCATTTTTGGTGTTGAAATTACACCAAATTTGGTGTTTTGGTGTTTTACTTTTTCTTTCAACTCCAACCACAACACCAAATTTTACACTAAAAGTAATATTTCTATTATTATATTATTAAATAAAAAAATTATTTTTTTAATAATTTTGATAAATACAAAATATTGTAACTATTTAATTATTAATTATAAAAAATTACAATAAATAGATTATGAATATATATAAGATACATATATGACATATATCATATTAGTTTATATAAAAACTAGAATAGATAAAATGGAAATCCCATTAACTAAAATTCATCATACCAAATTAAAATAAAATTACAATAGTTAAAATAAAAATCAAACCAAATAAAATCCATTATACTAATTTTCATAATTAGTATATTCAGACCATAAATGTTCGATTAAATCATTTCGAAGTTTAAAATGTGCTTCACGATCTTTGATTTTCTTGTGTCGAACTAAAAATTCATGAAATCGAGCATCATCACTACCTACCATCTCAACATCAGCAACTGGGACTTCGACTCAGTTCCCAACCTCAATACCAAGGATCTCAATATCGAGCATATCAAGTCCAAGGAGAACAAGTTCAAAGAGAACAAGTTCAAGGATCATCAAGTGACCAACAAGATTTTACTCAGTATTATCACTATCTCAACAGAGACGGGAGTAATTTTCCCGGTGTTTAGATTATAGTTTAAATATTTCATTATGTCTTTAATATTATGTTGTTGCATTTTGTTTTTATGTTTGTCTAGTTTAGACTTTCTAAATGTTATGTCTTCAATATTTTAATTAAAATTTTATATGTATTTTTAATCTTAATCATAATTTTCCTATGAACTAATACTTTGTACTCCCTCTGTTTCAATTTATAAGGCTTTTAAACTTTTTTCACAAAGATTAAGAAACATACTAATTGTCTTTTAAAAACTATTTGAATATTTAATTTAAATTCAATCTAACGAATCATAAATAATTCTGCAAAATATTAAAGGTCAAATAATATTAATTTCATTAAATTTTACCTAGAACTATGCAAAACACCTTATAAATTGAAANTAATACTTTGTATACAATAAAATATTAAATTAATTAAAATAATTTTAATTATATAAAAATTTAACTACAATTAATTAATTTATGTGGATAAATTTAATTTTTTTAATATAAATATAATTTAAATTTTACATTAATTATAATAATAATTTGATAAGATTAATCTAAAAATTATATTAATTATTGTATTTGGTGTGAATAATACTTAAATTATATTTATAAATGAAAAATGAATTTGGTATTATTATAATATAACAATAATGAAAAAAGAAGAAATAATAATATTTTAAGTTTTAGTGTGATGAATAGTGTTACACCAAATTTTGTGTGTCACTGTAGCAATTACACCAAATTTGGTGTTTTTTTTGATGTCCCATTGAAGTGCATTTGACATCAAATTTAGGTTTTTGGTGTCCCATTAGAGTTGCTCTTATACTTGAGAAAGTGAAGTGTTTGGGTGTCTGTCACATCTGCTGTTTTCCACACTCAAATTTAATTATAGGAAATCGTATTTATCCTACGTAATACTGTTACGGGTAATACTGTTACGGGTTTGGAAAAAATATTTGAATAGAAATTGGATCTAGTTCATTTAATTAAGAAAGTAGACAACCTAAAACAAAAAAAATTATTACAATGGATCTGATTAGTAATTGTATAATTACCTAATGACATAATCTAATGTAATTTAGTCAAAATTTTGCGAATAAAGATAATTTGCATAATGAAGTTTTCTAGCATTTCTATAAAAAAAATTTGGCTACAAAATTACAAAAAAGCATATTAGGCAAATGAGAAGGTTTTTGTTGCTTATTTACCTAAACAAAAAAAATTGTATCTATTCTTTTAAATGGTTTACACTTATTATAATTTTTTCTAAATTAATAAACTACATTTGCCTAACTAATTACACAAGTGGATCATGTTGAGTAGTCAACTTTTGCACCTTACCTAAAAGATTATATAAGGTTAATGAATTATTTTTGTGTTTTTTATATATAATTTTTAGGTTCTTGAATCATCAAGTTAATAATTTTGCTCGTTATATTAGATAATCAGTTTATCTATTTGATAAAATAAATTAATAATTATGTATCAATTATATTAAATTATATTCTGCCATTTAGCAAAAATTATTCAATAATCATCTCACTTCATTATATTATACAATATACCATTCTACATATCTTTATTTTGTATTTTTATTTTTCAACTTTATTTTAATTTATGCAATATGCAAGTTATTAACCGGAGCCAATGTTCGTTTTAGTACGATCAACTCCATTTTAAGTCATACTTATAACTTATTGTGAAAGCAACTTATAAAACCGTGTGTTTATGTGGTTGATGGTATGGCACACTGAAAAAGAACATGATTTCATTTGGTTCTAATTATGATTTTGTGTTATTAAATTTTTTCTTGTTGGTCAAGTTGATCTAGATAAAATGTCATTTTAGTCAAATGTAAGTAACCTTTTAATACAAAGTATATCTATTATTTAATGTGGATTATACATACTTATATTAGTTTAATTATACAATTAAGGAAAATGTACATCATTCCAGAACTTTCTTCTTTTCCTAAACTACCCTTTTTATTGGATTTGCAAAATTTAAATTTTCTAATTATCTCTGGGTTTGGACCCCAAGAAAAGAAACGTAAAATATAGGAAGTAATGATTCATTTTATTATTTTAATTTATTAAAAATTAATTAAGGTTAATAATTTGTGTGTCTATAAATCCGAAATCCATTCGAACAATATCTCCACAAGCTTAACTAAAATCACTTCTCTCTAATCCAGGTTCTCTTCTTCTTCCTTTACATTTTCTGCATATGCTTTATAGTTTTTTTTTCTGTTACAATATTATTTTTATAAATTTTTGATTATATAATGCTAAGTTATCAAAACAAATATTATACTGCTAGCTAGTAATAGAATTTTTGTTTTATGGGTTTATTTGTGTGAAAAAAAAGAAGAGGAATCAAACAACAAATTGTCTTTTTCCATTGAAAATTCTAGCCTGAAAAATCTCTGGTTAGGAAAAAAACACACCAAGCAGTCTTCATATTCTGGAGAATCAGTCTTGCTTTTTTTTCTATTTTCTCGCTTTCTTATTTTTATTCATTCGAATTTTTTCCCAAAGAATTTTCCAGCTGTTTTCCAAATGATTAACTTTAAAAATAAAAAACAAATTAACTAAACATTTTCCGAAAACTCAAATCCACTTTTACTGAAAAAATATCCAAATGTAGAATCCTCTATAAGCTCTAGAAGCTACATATATAAATTTAAAAACAAAAAATTAAGTTTACCAAAAATTATGTATTTTATAAAAATGTATTTGGTTAAATATTTACTTTTTCGTTTTTTTTTCTTTCTAGAATTTGATTTCTTTCTATTAAAGACTAGGATTTGCAAATTTAATTATAGATCATATTTTATGGATTTAAAATATTGAAGAAAAATCACAATTTTCATTTTTTAATCTACTATATGACGTGTACTAGGAATGTTTTTGTTTAATGTTTGTTTATTTTATCTTCATTTAATAATTTTGGCATCCAACTTTATATCTAAGTTGACAATTTTTATTTTTGTTAAAATTTTGACAAAGATGTTTGAAAGAGAAGAAGTCTTTTTTTTNAAAAAGTCTTTTTTTTTTTTTTTTTTTGTCAACAAGAGAAGAAGTCTTAAACACCATAACTTTAAATTGGATAGTGGTTGATGGGAATGTTTTAAATGAAACTAACTTAATTTGGATAAGATACTTCTTAATTTATCATTTCCAAATTGTACACGTCCATATTCCTTGTCGGCTTGAAATTTATTGATGATCATTGTTTTAAATAAAAACTGTAATAACATCGAAAACGAATTTATTTATGTGTCCATTGTATAAGTTAAAGGTCAAGTAGTTGAATATAAATAGTTTAAGTGCTTGTTT
Organism: Lepidium aucheri; assembly: GCA_900406435.1. Taxonomy (NCBI): domain Eukaryota; kingdom Viridiplantae; phylum Streptophyta; class Magnoliopsida; order Brassicales; family Brassicaceae; genus Lepidium; species Lepidium aucheri. The sequence goes on along the minus strand of OVBA01002567.1, from coordinate 5,924 downwards.
AGTAAAACTTTAGGGTACTAGGGCTAAAAACGTAATAAACAAAAAGTCAAAAGTCTTGACCATTGTAATAATAATATCTTCAACCTTTGATATTTAAAAATATTATATAGTTTTCTTTATATATGATGATGATGTAAATGTTGGAAATCAAATATACTTTCATCATCTTATTAACAAAATCTCTTTGTCGATCTTTCTTTCCTCTCTGCAGTTTTCCAGAACAACATTTTTGTTTTTTCACTTTTGTTTGGATCAATGTCGAACGCTGAACGTATCATAACGCGCGTTCATAGCCAACGTGAGCGTTTGAATGAAACGCTAGTTTCTGAGAGAAACGAAGTCCTTGCCTTGCTTTCCAGGTATTCTGATTCCTCAATCTACTTAAATCAGTCGTCTTTAATGGCGAAGGAAAAATGTTTCATCACTTCTGATGATGTTGTTTTAGGGTTGAAGCTAAAGGTAAAGGTATATTGCAACAAAACCAGATCATTGCTGAATTCGAGGCTTTGCCTAAAGATACACAGAAGAAACTTGAAGGTGGTCCTTTCTTTGATCTTCTTAAATCCACTCAGGTACATTTACACAAAACTTCAAATCGTTTGTTACTGAAAGTTTTGATCTTTGTTTTGGTTAAAGTTTTGATCTTTTTGGTTGGGTTTCAAAAAACAGGAAGCGATTGTGTTGCCTCCATGGGTTGCACTTGCTGTGAGACCAAGACCTGGTGTTTGGGAATACCTAAGAGTTAATCTCCATGCTCTTGTTGTTGAGGAGCTTCAACCTGCTGAGTTTCTTCATTTCAAGGAAGAACTTGTTGATGGAGTGTATGTGTTATAACCATTTCTTACTTCGATTTTGTTTTCTGATCTCTCGTTGGAGTTTTACATTTAACAAGTGACATTATGAAATTTGCAGTAAAAATGGTAATTTCACGCTTGAGCTTGATTTTGAGCCGTTCAATGCGTCTGTTCCACGCCCAACTCTCCACAAATACATCGGAGATGGTGTTGAGTTCCTTAACCGTCACCTTTCTGCTAAGCTCTTCCATGACAAGGAGAGTTTGCTTCCTTTGCTTAAGTTCCTTCGTATACATAGCCACCAGGGAAAGGTAATGATCCAATCACTTCAAATCTCTTCTTAATTAAACTCAGAATATTGTTTTAATGATTTGTTGTTTTGTTGTGTATAGAGCCTGATGTTGAGTGAGAAAGTTCAAGACCTCAATAGTCTGCAACACATCGCAAGGAAAGCAGAGGAGTATCTGGCCGAGCTTAAGCCTGAAACTCCGTATGAGGAGTTTGAAGCCAAGTTTGAAGAGATTGGTCTTGAGAGGGGATGGGGAGACAATGCAGAGCGTGTCCTTGACATGATCCGTCTTCTTTTAGACCTTCTCGAGGCACCTGACCCTTGCACTCTCGAGACCTTTCTTGGGAGAATCCCCATGGTGTTCAATGTTGTGATCCTCTCTCCGCATGGTTACTTTGCTCAGGACAATGTTCTTGGTTACCCTGACACTGGTGGCCAGGTCAAGACCAAACTCTTCCTCTTCTAGTGGTGATGCGCTACTTGTTTTGTCTTCACCTATAAACTCAAATTTTTTGTGATTTTGCAGGTTGTTTACATTTTGGATCAAGTTCGTGCGTTGGAGACAGAGATGCTCCAACGTATTAAGCAACAAGGACTCAACATTACTCCAAGAATTCTCATTGTAAGTTCTTAGTTAGTTAGCTCCAATCTTGAATTCTTGTGGATGTCTGAATCTCACCGTGTGTTATGGTTCTGTTGCAGCTCACTCGACTGCTCCCTGATGCAGTAGGAACCACATGTGGTGAGCGTCTCGAGAGAGTTGATGGATCTGAGTACTGTGATATTCTTCGTGTGCCCTTTAGAACAGAGAAGGGCATTGTTCGAAAATGGATCTCAAGATTTGAAGTCTGGCCATATCTAGAGACTTACACTGAGGTCAAGAACACTCATTTTCTATATTTAAAAACCTTGTTCTTCTTCGCTCATTTTAGACATATAAACTGAATCTCTCTTGCTATTTCAGGATGCTGCGGTTGAGCTATCAAAAGAGTTAAATGGAAAGCCTGACCTTATCATCGGGAATTACAGTGATGGCAACCTTGTTGCCTCATTATTGGCACACAAACTTGGTGTCACTCAGGTTAGACTTTTAGTTTTCTAACGTTTCATATCCATCAGATTAGCTATATATCAAGCGTCAAGCTAATTCTTTTATCAACTATCTCTTGCAGTGTACTATTGCTCACGCTTTGGAGAAGACAAAGTACCCTGATTCTGATATTTACTGGAAGAGCCTTGACGAAAAGTACCATTTCTCATGCCAGTTCACTGCCGATATCTTCGCAATGAACCACACTGATTTCATCATCACCAGTACTTTCCAAGAAATTGCTGGAAGGTAAAGAGATTTATGAAGTAAATAACTAATAGTTTCAAAGAAGTGGTTTCAGTTTATATGAATGGTTTTGTTTACTCATTTTGCAGCAAAGAGACTGTTGGGCAGTATGAAAGCCACACGGCCTTTACACTTCCCGGACTGTACCGAGTTGTTCACGGGATTGATGTGTTTGATCCCAAGTTCAACATTGTCTCCCCTGGTGCTGATATGAGCATCTACTTTCCTTACACAGAGGAAAAGCGTAGATTGACTAAATTCCACACTGAGATCGAGGAACTCCTTTACAGCAATGTTGAAAACGAAGAGCACCTGTAAGCTTTTGTTGAATCTTTTGTGTTCTTCTCTTTTGACGTTTTGATTGTAAATCTAATCTTTCTGCTTTTTTTTGGAACAGATGTGTACTCAAGGACAGGAACAAGCCAATCCTCTTCACAATGGCTAGGCTTGACCGTGTCAAGAACTTGTCTGGTCTTGTTGAATGGTATGGGAAGAACACTCGCCTGCGTGAGCTAGTCAACTTGGTGGTTGTGGGAGGAGACAGGAGGAAAGAATCAAAGGACAATGAAGAGAAGGCCGAGATGAAGAAAATGTATGATCTCATTGACACATACAAGCTGAATGGTCAGTTCAGATGGATCTCCTCCCAGATGAACAGAGTTAGGAACGGTGAGCTGTACCGGTACATCTGTGACACCAAGGGTGCATTTGTGCAACCTGCATTGTACGAAGCCTTTGGGTTGACTGTTGTTGAGGCCATGACTTGTGGGTTACCGACTTTCGCCACTTGCAAAGGTGGTCCAGCTGAGATCATTGTGCACGGTAAATCTGGTTTCCACATTGACCCATACCATGGTGATCAAGCAGCTGATACTCTTGCTGATTTCTTCACCAAGTGTAAGAAGGATCCATCTCACTGGGATGAGATCTCCAAAGGAGGGCTTCAAAGGATCGAGGAAAAGTAAAACTCATCATGCCTTATTCTTTTACTAGTTCACTAGATCATTCTCAAGTTTAGCTGACTTATCTTTTGTGGGTCTTTTGCAGATACACATGGCAAATCTACTCACAGAGGCTCTTGACATTGACTGGTGTGTATGGATTCTGGAAGCATGTCTCGAACCTTGACCGTCTTGAGGCTCGTCGTTACCTTGAAATGTTCTATGCTTTGAAGTATCGTCCATTGGTATGCATGATTAAAACCCTTTTGGTATCAAAAGAATGAAACTTTTGTTTTGTCTCTAATGCAGTGCTCTTTTGTTTTCTTATAGGCTCAGGCTGTTCCTCTAGCTCAGGAGGATTGAAGAAGAGACAAGACACGGGAACCAGTAAAGAGATTGAAGAGAATGGTTCCAATGTTTGAAGAATAAAACAGATCTCTTATGATTCTTATCTATCATTTCGATTTTCAGAGAGCTTTTGTGTGCCTCTGTTTTGTTATTTTGCAATCCTTTTGTCTTTGTAATTCTGATTATTAGGAGATTCCCCTTCTTTTTTTTTAACGAAAATATATCATTAATAAAAAGTTGAACCAATCGAAATAGCCTTTTGGTTGGTGATTAGTACCAAGAGAGTTTTGATTACAGTGGTGGTAATTAACGAAAATAGTCCATGTTATGTCGAGGTTAAGTAGAGCAGGGGAGCATTGTGGCATTGCAACCAACGTGGAATTGTAGTACCAATGTAATCATGAAAGAGGTTATCCTTGATTACACTATTGGCGATGAGGAATTGCCAAGAATTTCTTTGTGGAGGAATATGGTAAAATTCAATACCGACGCCTTGGTCTATGATGTTCTTCAGTTGTTGAAGTTGGTATTGGAACCTCGGACATCGATCTTGATGTGTGATTCCCCTAATTGCAGTCAAAATTTCTATATGTCTTGAAATAATATCTTGACATTTTTTCTCAGTATATTTAGTATATATTATATAATAAAAAGAAAACATTTTGAAACTTTGCCCGTTGACTCAACCTTATTTACATATAATGCCATTAGAGATTTTATTTAAATAATATAGTTCGAGTTTTTTGGAAAGGTTATTAATGTAATAACCTTAATTGTAATCCTATATATCATACCCTATATAATTAACATGCACTAATCATGAATCTTCCCTATATTTGATACATAATTCATCCGAAATCTTATTATTTAATATTATTATTAGAAAATCGTTAACAAATTCCTATCTTTATAACCAATTATAATTTTTTTTCTTTACATAACCATAGAATATCCTAATTATATCCTAATTTTCGTTTAATTTTATTTTTTTTTAAACCATTTTTTCCTTAAATAACCATAGAATATCCTAATTATATCCTAATTTTTGGAATTCAATTTTAAATATTCTTAAAATCTTTTTTTCCTTAAATAACCAAAAAATATCCTAATAATGTCCTAATTTTCGAAATTTAATTTTAAATATTCTTAAAAATCTTATTTTTTCCTTAAATAACCATACAATATCTTAATTTTCGGAACTTAATTTCAGAACTTATTTTTTTTCCTTATGTATCTTCATTCGAATATTCTTATTTTAATTTGCTAAGAACTTACCAATTTAGAATTCAAAATATAAATTTCCTAATTTTCGAAATTTAATTTTAAATATTCTTAAAATCTTACTTTTTCCTTAAATAACCATATAATATCCTAATTTTTGGAACTTAATTTTCTGAACTTATTTTTTTTCCTTATGTATCTTCATTCGAATATTCTTATTTTAATTTGCTAAGAACTTACCAATTTAGAATTCAAAATATAAATTTCCTAATTTTCGAAATTTAATTTTAAATATTCTTAAAATCTTACTTTTTCCTTAAATAACCATATAATATCCTAATTTTTGGAACTTAATTTTCTNCCATACAATATCTTAATTTTCGGAACTTAATTTCAGAACTTATTTTTTTTCCTTATGTATCTTCATTCGAATATTCTTATTTTAATTTGCTAAGAACTTACCAATTTAGAATTCAAAATATAAACTTTCCATAATTATTGAATCGTATGAAGTAAATATAGAAAATTATTGCTTTAAATATATTTTCGAATCAATGCTAAATATATGCTAACTAATTATTTTTAAAATTTATATATCCTACACGATACAACCCTAATTTTCTTCCTATAAAAGCAACTCTAATCGACCTATTTCTCACCATATTTTTCCGTTCTATATTTTTTGATGATATTGTTTTGTGACTGCAGGCTGAAATCAATCAGACAACATGAAGAATCAATGTGATTTTTTATACTACGGGAGACATAATACCCATGTAAGTAACTTGCATATTCATCTATATGTATTTGTTTTATTTTGTATTTTTGAACTTCGTACTAATTACCATTCACCACNTCAATTTTTTTTTGATACGAGCAAACATCACAACTCCAGACCTTCATTAGAAAGTGTAAAGGCAAACATATTTTTTGTTAATTATTTTATTTTTTTGTATAAATAGTAATCTTATAACTTTGTAGGCTCAAAAAATTCA
>OVBA01002566.1:0-33372 GCA_900406435.1 Lepidium aucheri | reverse complement strand
TTACCCCAGTGGCTAGTGGTAAGTCCATTAAACGCAGACGCACATGTACAATTAGTGATCAAGTCCCACCACCTACAAGATTTATGTAGCAATTTGGCTAATTGGCTGACTTTTGTGGCTCATATTGATATTGTTGTTGAAGAAAAAAACAAAAAAAAAATAATTGAAGGAAAGAAAAAAAAGAAAAACAAAATACAATGGAACAGCGTACAGAAAAAAAGAAGTGAAACACGTGATAATGAAACGAAACAAACCAATCTTGTTCGTACACGTCAGCGTTTCTTAATACACAGGATCATTTCTTATTTAAGAAACGATCCTTCCTCTTTTATTTTTATTTACAATTATTTTTAATCAAAAGTAAACCTAAGAAACTTTCTAAAACCTACCGATAATGATGCTCTAAGCCCATAGTCAATTAATAAAAAAACAAAGTTAGGCCACAAAGCATTAGAGTCACGTTAACCCTCTCGCTCCGTTACTTTATTTACCATTAAACCCTCCAAAAACTCTCTCTTAAAACACACCACAACACACGACTCTATCCTGCGCACATCCTCCTCCGATCCCAGGCTATCCTGCGCAGGTCTTCTTCTTCCGTCGTCCAAAGCCGTCATGGGAAAAGGCGGTGCTTTAAGCGATGGAGTCATCAAGAAGATCTTACTCTCCTACACCTATGTCGCGATCTGGATTTTCCTTAGCTTCACCGTCATCGTCTACAACAAGTACATCCTCGATAAGAAGATGTACAATTGGCCTTTTCCGATCACACTCACCATGATCCACATGGGTTTTTGCTCTTCTCTCGCAATTATCCTCATCAAGGTTTTCAAAATTGTTGAGCCGGTTTCAATGTCTCGTGAGACTTACATCAGATCTGTGGTTCCGATCGGTGCTTTGTACTCACTTTCCCTTTGGCTCTCCAATTCTGCTTACATTTACCTCTCCGTCTCCTTCATTCAGATGCTTAAAGCCCTAATGCCTGTTGCCGTTTACTCGATTGGAGTTCTTCTTAAGAAGGAATCATTCAAATCGGAGACAATGACTAATATGCTTTCCATCTCTTTTGGTGTCGCGATTGCTGCTTATGGTGAGGCTAAATTTGATACTTGGGGAGTTATGTTACAGCTTGGTGCTGTTTGTTTCGAAGCTACGAGGTTGGTTTTGATTCAGATCTTGCTTACTTCTAAAGGAATCAATCTGAATCCAATCACTTCATTGTACTACGTTGCTCCTTGCTGTTTGGTTTTCCTCTTCTTCCCTTGGATCTTTGTTGAACTCCCGATTCTCAGAGAATCATCAAGTTTCCATTTCGATTTCATGATTTTTGGCACTAATTCGTTCTGTGCATTCGCTTTGAACCTTGCTGTGTTCCTCCTCGTTGGAAAAACCTCAGCTTTAACCATGAATGTTGCTGGTGTGGTCAAGGATTGGCTTTTGATTGCTTTCTCGTGGTCTGTGATCAAAGATACAGTCACTCCAATCAATCTGTTTGGTTACGGGCTTGCTTTCTTAGGTGTTGCCTATTACAATCACTGCAAGTTGCAGGCTTTGAAGGCTAAAGATGCTCAGAAGAAGGTTCAACAAAGTGATGAAGAAGCAGCGGGTAAGCTTCTGGAAGAAAGGGAAAGTGAAGGTTCTGCAAAACGAAATGAAACAGAAGATTGATTTGATGATGAATGATGATCATATGCAAAGAGTTTGTGAATCTGATTAATGTGTGAAACTTCAGCTGAAGGGTTTAGGATGATTTTGGTAGCATTGGAGAGGAATTATTCAGCAGGATTTTGCGCATCATTAGTTCACTGATTTGATTTGGTATGATCATCTTCGTCTTATCATTCTATGTTTTCATGTGTTTTAGTTGTTATCTTTACTTCTAAATTATGGCTAATTACAATATTTACTTAGTGGATTTGATGGCACAAGGGATTTTAGATGTTATTATGTCTTGTGACACTTTTACAGTGTACCACACGAACCTTGTTGTTCTATGGAGTTTCCTTTCTTTGTTTCTTCTAAGTTTTCTTCCTTATGAATCATCTATCATGTCGGTGACAGTTGTTTAAGTAGCTTTAATGATGCAACTGAGATCCTGTTTCTTAGTCACATTGTTTAGATAAATACTGAACCATTTTAAGTCAGAGATCATGTGGTTTAACATTTCATAAAGCTCACTTTTGAAATATGAGATGTAGGAAGTAAAATTATGTGCTTGTATCCACAAAGCTCTTGCCGTGGGCCAAATCAACTCTTGTACCCAAGCAACACTTTGTGAGTGGGCCTAAACCCAACCCAATTTTTGTCAAATGAGAGAATTTTGTGCAGGTATAAAATAATCTTAGTTGATTTCTCCTTTTTAAGTATAATTAAGTATAATGCATCAAGTATAAAATAATCTTAGTTGATTTCTCTATTTTACGTAATCCTGCACATGATTGATCAACAGAAACAAGCAAAAATGAATTTTAAATTAACTAAAGCCTCTCGTTGTTAGGTACGATACAAACAACTATCACATGCTCTTTTATCAGAGGAGTAATATTTTAATCTAAACTCTCCATTGAGCATAATTAAGCATAACAAACATTAATTAACAAAAAAGCATACAAGCATTAAAAACATAACAAACATTAATTAACAAAAAAAAAACATAACAAAACACAAAACAGGACCTAAGTGTTTCCATGCTCAGAAACGTGTTTCGGTTAAATGGTTCATGATCGGATAAGAAGTGTTTTGGTAAAATGGTTAATGATCGGAGAAATATTTCGGTTAAATGGTTGAATATTATATATTTGTTGTATTCTCCACCCATTTCGACTCTTAAATTGGATTAGTGTTACGTGATATTGTTAGGGATTTGGAGATTAACTATGTCTTAGTTTTTATCGATCTAATTATTAACAAATGTTTCCATTATATTCGACGATTGAAGACCTCTTTTGAATAATTTGAATATATAATGTTTTAAAATTTAAAATATAAAATTAAAAAATAAATGAGAAAATGAATTGAAAAAATAAATATTTTTTAAGGCTATATAGTCCATGTATGTGGATCAAAAATAAGTTTCTAAACAACAAATTTTGCAATCTATAAATTACCAAAAGATAAGAAAATTAAGTGAAAACAAAAATTTTGAAGCCTATATTCCATGGATTTTGAATAATAAGTTCTTAAGCCAAAAACAAAAATTAAATCTATATACTTTAATCTTTGAGCAAATAAACAAAGAATATATTTTATTGGACAAAAAGAAAACTTTAAAATTAAAAAAGAAACAAAAATGTTGTATCCAAGTCCCACCCACTGACTCACCTACCAACACACCCAAAAAGGGCACAAAACTCAAAACTATCAGACTGAATTTAAACCCTAAAAGCTCAACGAAAGAGACGACTCTTTGACTGTCTGAGAGAGACATTAACAGATTCGAATCTCTCACTTTCGTCCTCTACACTCGATTCTCCTCACACCCATCTCCGGAAGAACTCTTTTTTCTACCAAAACACCTTGCTAATCACTTCTTAAGCGATGATGAGTGGTTGTGATTTGTGATCATCAGCCTCTGTAAGCTACAACGTAGACATATAAAAGAAGATCTTTATCTTCAATATCAGAAGTTTCTGATTGGAGGAGGGTCATGGGGAGAACCGGAATCCAGTTGTTCGACGATTCAAGGAATGGATTTTTCTCTGTTTCCGATTTAGGATTCGATTGTAGCCTAAACAGTGCAAATTACCATCCAATTGGTGGGTTATTCGCGAGTGTTAATCAAACCAATCAATTCGGATCTATTTCTTCTCCGAACCGAGACGATAACAGCTTCTCTGCTCAGCTCAATGATCTCTACACCAAGTATATGCCTGGCAAAGAGGAGCAGGAAGAAGAAGTTAATGGTGAGAAGAGAAAGAAGAAGAAAGGTGGGTTAAAACTGAAGATAAAGATAGCTAATCCTTCTTTGCGGCGGCTATTAAGTGGAGCAGTTGCCGGAGCTATATCCAGAACGGCGGTTGCGCCGTTGGAGACGATTAGGACGCACCTAATGGTGGGAAGTGGAGGAAACTCGAGCACTCAAGTGTTTGGTGACATCATGAAGCATGAAGGTTGGACTGGTCTCTTCAGGGGAAATTTGGTCAATGTCATTCGAGTCGCACCTGCTCGAGCCGTTGAGGTACCAAATGAACTATCAAACCATTATAACTCTTTGTTAGGAATTGAAATGCAGATTGAGCAAGTTTCTGACTTTTATTAAGAGATCTGGTTGACTTTTATCCGTGCAAAGTCTTGTGTTGGTTGAAAGTGATTATCTAAGATGATAAGACTTTGATACTCTGTTTTAAAAACTTAACTTTCTATCTTTATTTCCAATGCTTGTATGTGCAGCTTTTTGTATTCGAGACCGTAAACAAGAAATTATCACCGGAACATGGAGAGCAATCTAAAATTCCGATCCCAGCTTCATTACTCGCTGGTGCTTGTGCTGGAGTTAGCCAGACCCTCTTGACATACCCTCTTGAACTAGTCAAGACTCGCCTTACAATTCAGGTTTGCTCCTAAACTTCTGGAGAAAAAACATATGATCCACTAAATTGTTTTTTGTGAGAGCATGTGAACGTCGTTTTGATAGTTATGGCTCACTATTGGATCTTCTAAACCAATTGCAGAGAGGTGTTTACAAGGGGATTTTTGATGCGTTTCTCAAAATTGTACGTGAGGAAGGATTCACAGAACTCTACAGGGGTCTTGCTCCTAGTCTTATTGGAGTTGTTCCATATGCAGCTACAAATTACTTTGCATATGATTCCTTAAGAAAAGCATACCAAAGTTATTCAAAGCAAGAGAAGATTGGAAACATTGAGACTCTTTTGATAGGTTCTTTAGCAGGCGCAGTGTCCAGCACTGCGACTTTCCCTCTTGAAGTGGCCCGGAAGCATATGCAGGTGGGAGCCGTTAGCGGGAGAGTTGTGTACAAGAACATGTTGCACGCTCTTGTGACCATACTTGAGCATGATGGTATTCTCGGTTGGTACAAAGGTCTTGGACCGAGTTGCTTGAAGTTGGTTCCTGCTGCTGGAATCTCCTTTATGTGTTATGAAGCTTGCAAGAAGATACTCGTCGAGAACGCCCAAGAAGCGTGATTTTGGAAGCTGTATGGAGTCTAGTCATGGCATTTTTATATCATTTGATCAAAGAAACACATTGGAGATACTAATTGGGTTCATAAATTCCAAAGTTATACCACTTGAGAGATTTCACAAGTTAGTTTTGAGGGAATACCAAGAGATTCATTCTTTGTTCTTTCCTATATGTTGTTGGATATTTGATTGATCTGATTCAATAAGCTATATAAGAGTTTACACCATATCTCTTCAAAATTGTAACTTTACTATCATTTCACATATGTGACAAAGATTTCGTGATAGGTGGAACAAAGCAAGAAGCAAAATACACCCAAAGACATCAAGACATCAACATTTGGTCCTCCTGAAGACATGAACACTGAAGTGAAACACAAATAATACTGGTGTAAAACTTTAAAATAATTTATATAAAAAAAGAATAACAAATCCTTCTCTTGTCTTTTTTGTAGACTGTATCATATGGTTTTCCATACCTTCTTTCCCACTGGAAAAGCTATAAAATTATCACAACAGCGTTACTAACAATTTCACAACTCTCTGGCTACTCAGAGAATAAATTGGACAGGGAACAACATAACTGCCCGGTTCACTGGGTCTTGGGATCGAGAAGATTTGGAATGTTCCATTGCGCGTTTTTGATATATGCACACACAAGTATATAAAACATGGTCTAAACGACACCTCCTTGGCCATTGAAGTTGTTGGCATTGGGATTGGCGTCCACAAAGGGATTGATCCTGACCCAAAGCAACGAAAAGATAGAGGCGAGAAGAACAGACCAGACAATGACGATGGTTGGTGTTCGGTTCTGTCTTCCCAATAGACCTTTCAAGAAAGGGTAGAGATGGGCAATAACCCACAACGCGAAGAAGAGCTTTCCAAACAGCGGCCCCCATGATTGGTACCCGCTGTTTACAGCATAAGAGACACCAGCCACAATACCTATGAGGTTCACAAGTAGGACGGTGGTTGGTGGAATGAGAAGAGCTGTCCATTTAAAGACGTAAAGCTCAGCGAAATCCCCATCTTCATCCGAGGCTTTGGATGTGACTGTGAAATTGGTGTCAATACCAGCAAGAACCTTGAGTAGACCTTGGAAGACTGCAAAAAGATGGGCAGATGTACCACCGATAACCCAGAACTGCTCGTTCCTCCACCAATCCTCAATGCTCACACCACTCCACCTCAGCTCCAAGATTCCAGTCACAGCAATTGAGATGAAGAGAAGAATAAACCAAATACTAGCGTAGTTGCTTATCTGCAACAATGTTGTTATAGCTTTTAAAAACGGGATAAAAGATTGCAAAAATTGCATTCATATGATGGGATTCACCTAATAAATAGTAGCGTGGTCAGTTTTACTAACCTCGGGTATGATGAATCTGTCAGTGATGAGGCAAAAAGCGGGAAGGATACAGTAGGCGATAAGAGGGATGGATGTAATAGGGTACACAATGGTATTGATGTAAGCGAGTCGCTCCAAAAGTCTCAACCTTCCATTGTACCCATACCAGATAGGGCAATGTCTGCTGAGAAGAATCTCGATAGATCCCAATGCCCACCGAAGAACTTGGTTCAAACGATCAGAAAGATTGATGGGTGCAGATCCCTTGAATGCAGGACGGGGAGGATTGCAGTAGATTGATATCCAACCCCGGGCATGCATTTTAAACCCGGTAAGAATATCTTCCGTCACAGAACCGTAGATCCAGCCAATCTAATAGAGTTGCCAAAGAAAATGTCATCAAAGAGGTAATAAAGAGAATAAAAGGGTATGTATAGCTGCATTTAAAAACTGACCTCTTTGCCCCATTCAGTCTTGTCTTCGTAACCACAACTAATAACATGAATAGCCTCCTTCAGAAGAGTAGCGGGATTGGTTGTTGGTGGAATGCCACCTTGATCCATGAAAGTTGCAGCAATAAAAACAGGTGACTGACCAAAACGCTTCTCTACACTCTTCTGAGTCATTAGAATTGACCTCTCATCATCATAGCCTGCATAGAAAACGAATGTAAGGTTTTCCCACATGAAGAAGTGATTTTATTACACTATAAGCTCAATCAAACCTTCGAAACCCTCATCGATGTCTTCCATATTGAAAAGTGGAGCATTGGAGTCACTTCTTTTCATGCCTCTCCGTTGTTGTTCATAGTTATATTTCTTGCTATTCTTTCCTTTCTTTCTTGAGCCGCAACAGCTCTTCACAATAATATTTGGTTGGAGATCTTCCTCTGTCAAAACAGGATCATACCCATATAAAGCCTGCCTGTTGAAACAACAACCTGTACCCACATATACTGGACCCTGGATACCATCCAATCCCTTCATGTTAATCTGCCCAAAAATAACATGTATTCAAGTCAGTCCCTAGCAAAGTGAAGTAGATCCTACAAAGTGAGAACAAAACAGAAACAAAAGACAGTGTGTGTGAATGGAGACGTGAAACTCACATCGAAGAAGACAATATTTCTGTTGGCATATCGATCGTGCAAATCAATTCCATCAAAACGTTGTGGGAACTGGACATAGCAGCACTTCCTTCCAATAGCAGGGTCCATCAGGAAGCACATGGCTTCTTTAATAGCCTTGCTGTTGTTGAAGTAATGATCACAATCCACGTTCAAAAGATATGCTCCATTGGTAAGAACAGCAGAAACACGGATCTGTCAATGTAAAGAGATGCTAAATTAGGAGAGAACACATTTCCTATTACAAATATGAAACAACGGCTATACAAGGAGAAAGTTTGTTAGACAGTAAAACAAGAGAACAAATTAAGAGACACAATAAGCTTTTGAAGTTAACAAACCAATGCATTCATAGCTCCAGCCTTTTTGTGGTGTTGAAATCCAGGCCGCTTTTCACGTGAAACATAGATAAGCCTAGGCAGCTCGTTTCCATCCGTATCCAGACCCCCACTATGGCCTAAGAACACCTGAAATTGAAAGAAAAAAAAAGATGTAATTTGTTTCTTTTTTCGTTATTCTCTCCGTAGTAATCTTTCGATTGCTTCACTTTACCTGTATCATTCCAGGATGATCCCTAGTGTTGTTACCAGGCCATGGAGTACCATCCTGCATTGTCCAGCCTTCTTCAGGGATTTTCTGTGCTTTGGCAACAAGAGCATTTATCCTCACCTTAAACTCCTCATACTCTCTCTGTAAATATAAACCAAGGAAAGAGTCAGTCAATCTCTAGTTCGTTGAAACAATGGGAAGCAGGTTGACAGTTTAAATGACCTTCATAGCTCGTCGCTCTTTAACAAAAGAAGGTTGGATCTTGTCCTTCAAGTAATCTATCTTCTGTGCAAAATAGAATTCAGGGGCCCTAGGTTCAATGTTGAATTTCTTGCAAAATGGTACCCATTTCTTTGCAAACTCAGCGGTTTCAGAAAGGGATTCGAAGGTAAGCATAGCTGAACCATCATCTGAAACATAGCAGGCCACTTTATCTACTGGGTAGTCCACAGCAAGAATAGAGAGAACTGTATTTGCTGTAACAAGGGGAGGCTCTTTCAATGGATCCACTGTACTAACAAACACATCAACAGGAACGAGCTGTGATGGTTCACCATCTCGATCATATCTACATTACAAAAACCACCATCAAAATCAGTATACCAGCTAAGCTCTTTGCTCAGTAAGCACTTCATTTGGCATGTCTTTATCATAATCTAGTCTGAAGCTTAACGTAAAAAGTAAACTACAAAAGATTTTCTACTCAGTTTCAAGTTTTACAATCACTATATAAATGCCACATACACCATTGTCTAAAATGAAATTAAATTTACAGGGGATGTCAACTATCGAAAATTGTGATAGAATATACAATGAGAAATAAGAGTAGGGGATACATAAATTAAAAGACCAACCTTATAGCGAGACGGTCAAGAAAAGTCTCTCTGTTCATGGGGTACCACTTGGGAAACTGATCAAGAAGCCAAGAAAATGCAAACCAGATCTCACAAATAACCGAGGTCAACCACAAAGGATATGCATTTTTCACAGGGTGAGTTGTACGATATTGCAAGAAGAAACACAAGATGATAAGCCGGAGAATAATCACGACCCGATAAGGGGTTAGGCGAGAAGGCGGAATAGGCACCACACGACTCATTGGAAGCCGCGTATCATCAGCCCTGTAAGTACGAGAACCATAAATCAGTGGACGGAAAACAAATTAAAACTCCAAAGAGTTTTTTGTTGGACAACAGTTATATTGGTCTAGTACTTCAACTTACATTTGAAGTTCTTCACCATTGGAACCAGTCCCTTCAATTTCTCCTCCTTTCCCTTCATGGTATTTACCAGTCATCTGTAGCATATTCTTCTCCTGCTTCAGCTTCCAGCCTTCAACTCTTTCTTTCCAGTCAACATTTCCAAGCCCATAAGAGTTCAAGTCTTTTGATGGGTCCACGATTCTTACAGGGACTGAAATTTTTAGAGGGAACGATCAGTTGTGGTAAACAAAAACAAAAAGATGTTGCAAAAATGAATAGGAATCACATCTAATGAAGGTCACGTCTACAAATAAAAGTATATGAATACCAGGTTGTCGTGGGTCGATATATGGAGATGAAATAGCATTCCTGTCAGAAGGACCCAAAGGACCTGAAGTAGTTCGCACAGATTGTGTATCAGGTGTACGAATCTCCCCAGAAACCTGTTTATAGAAAAAGGTCAAGAATCTATGGAAAAAAGGCACAACTAACAACAGAAGTTATTATTATATCTAAATTTGGAAGACCATGTACTATCAAAGAAACTTGGTGTAAGATTGTTCTAATTTAACATTAATGTGAAAAGTAGGTAAAAAATTCTCCAATCTAGAGGTTTCTGTGAGTCATACAAATTACTGTCCAAAGCGAAAATGTAGGTCCCTACCGCATGGCCATGGGTGAGAAGAGGAATAGGCTGAGATTCATGTCTAGAGGACGAAGAGAACTCTTCACCATGGCGTTGGTGTCTCCCCTTGTTAGCTCCCTGGGCGTAATTGAACTCATTGTCGATATCATCAACGTCATCCTCGTCTTCATCACCTTCCACACGAGCACTCCCTGCAACATTTAAGAGTTTCTTCATTACATCAGCAATGAAATAAAACAGAAAATCCACACATGGCAATTTCCAAAAGACAACTGACCCCTGTGACGTCTGTATCTAGTTTTGCATTGCGGGCAGCACTGAGTTCCATCTTTCCTCTCATACTCATAGCAAGGCCGGCACACCGGAAAGGCACACTCATTACAAGCGACAAAGAGATCTCCAGTTTCGGCAAGTCCAACATCATCACCACAGATCTGACATATCTGTCCATTCATATTCTTCAAAGGTTTGGTCTGCATATTAACCAACATTGCATCACTGTTAGTCATTGAGTATTAGAAACTACTGAAACAAAGCAGCATAGATATAAATCAAAACAGTTACAAGCACCATCTCCAAATCAATGTAGATCGAAATAATGTCCACGAGATCTAGCTGAGCTAAGTAAGTGAGTAAAGGTATGGACTTTAAGAGTCAAAAACTTAGCTCAACGAAACAATTTCTAGATCCAGAATCTAAACTGAAATCCACCGACACTTCCCGTAAGAGAAATAAAAACAATATAGATGAGGCAATAATGGATACATCGAGAAATTATCACACTAATGACAACAATAGAAGTCTTAGAACAGAAAAAAGTTTCCAATTTCAGCCACTTGAGATCAACAGACACTAACACTACACTAAACGGAAGTGAAATGTCGGTGGGTAAAAAAGACTGAATCTGAGATTCAATAATGAAATTTGGATCCAAAAGAGACAAGATTAGAAATATAGAAATCGAGATGAGATCTACCCATCAGACATGGCAAACAAGAGAATGAAACACCAAATTGACAAAAGAAAAGTAAAAATGAACGAACCCCTCCATCAGATTCATGTCGAATCCGAACAAGCTCGTTTCTCCGGTAAGATCCAGCAACCAAACCGGCACTGGCCTCCATCGCAGCAGACCAGAGAGAAAAGATTCACCCACCGACAGAGATAGATTCACAGATTGAATAAGGAAATTCGTCGCCGACTCAATACGGCATGTCTCTGTATACTTAAAAGAAGATGTTCACACACTCCTCTGTCACTATCTCTCTTCTCTCCTAAATCTCTCTCTGATCACACAGCTTCAATTACATCAATCTCATTTGCCTATTTTATCGCAGAGTGTTTCTTTCTTTCTTTCTTTTTTAATAATTTTTATGACAAGTAGATATATAGATATTTAATATTTAACCAATGGAGACCATAGCCTCTTCGTCTCCCATAATTTTAACTCGGATCGGTTTGGTTCAGCTCGATTCGACTAAGCTCGGTTCGGCTTTGTGTTTTTAAAGGTGAGCCATTTTCGGTTTTTCGATTCGGTTCATCCAATTTAAAAAAAGTGATAACTAATAAGTATTTTTTTTTTTAGTTTCGGTTTTTTTTTGTTTCAAAAATATAGTAATCAATACATACTTCCTCCGTTTCACAATAATTATCGTTTTATGATTATTTTTTTGTTTCAAAATAAGTGTCGTTTTAGATTTACAATATAACTTTTAGCATAACTGGTCTAATTTAACCTTATTATAAACCAATAAGAAAAAAAGAATATCAAAAGTCAATAAGTTTTTATGGGTATAATAGAGTTTTAATATGTTTCATTAATTTGTGTGCAAAATGCTAGAATGACATTTATTATTAAATGGAGGGAGTACCTATTAAAATTTAGTTTGGTTTCAGTTCGAATATATAATTGGATTTCAATTATATCGAGTAACAATTTAGTTCTCGATTTCACACATATTCGGTTTTGGATTTTTTTTGTTTTTAAATCTAAAAACTGTTAATTATTTAGTCAGCTTTAATTCGGTTTAATTCGGTATTTCTATTTCGATTATTATGCCCAAACCTAGCTAAAACAACTAGACTCCCGAGCTAGTTTATGACATGGCAAAATCCAATATACTATTGCAAGAAAAAGACAGAACAACAACATATGATTTTTGCTGATCCGGTTATTTAAATAAAAAGATAAATTAGAAGAAACCACGTTGTTGGCTGGTAATAGCCAGCCTGTTCTCTTATTTTGCTATCACCTGTCGGTGGACTCAATAACTCAAAAAAACTAGTGTGATTAGGTTTAAATAGTTACCTTAAAAAGTAACTAGCGAATTCGCAAAAAAGTATTGTAATGATGCCAGATTAATAATATACAACTTTAATTAAGTACACTGATATTACTCATTTTAGAATCATTTGTTTGAGTTAAATTAGTGAGCTTTGATTCATTATAATTGTACAAAACATATATAAATTTAGCTAATCAAAACAAAATGACTTTTTATTAGAGTCACTCGTTCTTTTTTTACAATTAGATAAAACAAAATTCGATCTATAATCGTTGACAAAAAAAAAATTTGATCTATAATCTAAAATCCACACCTAAAATTTATTTTTTAACCTACCATAATATAGTGGATAGAAATCGAACTATAGTACTAAATCATTAGCTAAATCATCATAGCCACCCAACAAATTGACAAGTCACTAGATATAAATTCCAGAAAATTTGGCATTTTCTACATATATTTTCAATGATTATAATAATGACGGTGGTATAGTGGTTGAATTTCCTAATAAATAATAAAAGACTCGATGTGGTTAGAAACAATGTGATGTCAAACATCAGATTTAATTAATTTATAATGGTAATTAATCCAAAAGATTATTCTCTGACCAAACAACAACACTCCGCAAGACATAATGGTTAATGGAAGTAAAATATTTGTCGGCCGTTGGCAAAGAGAAAAAAAATGTCGGCAAACATAACATAATCAAACATACGCAGAAGTTTTACACAAAGTAACTCGCTTACTCTCTTTACCATCTCTTCTGAGTAAAAGAAACACAACATCTATGGTCATTATGCATTAATCATAAGCTACTAATCTCTTTTTACCTCCTGAGCTATTATCTGAGGACGATGAATCCGACTTCGATGGAGACGTTTCCTTGGATGGTGACCTTGACACTGATCTTGCTCTCTTGGTTCCAATGGGAGATTTTGAGTATGATTTTGATCTTGATCTTGATGGACTCGGGCTGTGGCTTAGGGATGGTGACCTTCTCCTTCTGTAAAGTGGAGAACGGCTACGGATTGGGCTGCGGCTGTATCGACAGCTGCGATAACGAGGAGCAGGGGATATAGAGCGGCTTCTTCTTCTATACCTAAGAATACGTTTGAGTTATGAATCAAGAACTAACTATATTGAAGGACAAATTTTACTTCTCTATTCATGAGACTTTTAGATGCAAAGGATAAGTAGAAACGAATGTAGTTGAGGATTAGTAACTAATGAGTACCTCGGAGGTGTTCTTCCTCTTAGTGGGCTTCTATACCGTCTTGGCGAGAACCTTCTGTGACTTCGAAATCTAAAGAGAAGACGTTATGAAAAACATAGTCAGTTTGCGAGTGTACAGGGATAAAAAAAAAGTATGAGTTCAGTTGGGTGAGGGCAATCAACCTGTCACGGTCACTCCTATCACTAAATCGATAAGGGGATCGATCAGGAGATGGAGTGGTTCTGTATCTACGAGCGTATGAGTATCTCTGGCTAAATCCTCTCCCTCTCCTAATGCGCCCATCAGGAGAAGCACTTCTTGACAAACTTCTTCTGCGATCACGAGGAGATCTAGGCCGCGCACTCCTTCGCCTTACTGGAGCTGGACTTCTGCTAATTCTTCTTCTTCCTCTAACAGGACTCCTGCTGATGCTTCTCCTTGATGATCGAATCGGACTCCTGCTGATACTTCTCCTGGATGATCGAACTGGACTTCTGCTGATACTTCTCCTGGATGATCGAATTGGACTTCTGCTGATACTTCTCCTGGATGATCGAATTGGACTTCTGCTAATACTTCTCCTGGGTGATCGGACTGGACTCCTACTGACACTTCTTCTGGATGATCGGACTGGACTCCTGCTGGTACTTCTCCTGGATGATCGTACTGGACTCCTGCTGATACTTCTCCTGGGTGATCGTACTGGACTCCTGCTGATACTTCTCCTGGGTGATCGGACAGGACTCCTGCTCACAGATCTCCTAGGTGATCGGACTGGACTCTGGCTCAAGCTTCTTCTAGATAATGGAACGGGACTACGGCTAAGGCTTCTTCTAGATAATCGAATGGGACTGCGGCTCAGGCTTCTTCTAGAAGATCGAGGTGGAGTTCTGCTAGGTGATCTTCTTGATGATCTTCTTAGTAGACCCCTTCCAAGGCTTCCCCGAGATGCAGGTCTTACAGGACTCCTGCTAGGACTTCTGGCAATCCTACCTCTCACTGGACTTCTGCTTATATCCCTTTTAGAACTCCTTAATGGACTTCTGCTTATGTTGCTTGGAGGACTTCTACTAATATCTCTTCCCCTTTTCATCCGCTCTGGACTTCTACTAACACTTTTGGTCGGGCTCCTCCTAGCATGCCTCCCTTTCTCCTCACTCCCTGGGCTTTCTCTTCTACTGTTTGTCAAATTCTTCACTTGGCGGCTACCTTTAGCAGGACTCCTGCCCACATTCCGTCTAGGACTTAAACTCGGGCTCTTACTCTGACTCCTCTGAGGACTTATGCTCTTACTCGCTGTCCTCTTAGGACTCAAGCTTCGACTCCTGCACATCAACTTCTAATAAGAATTCATATGGGATCAGAGAAATACAACCCAATAAATGAGGTGTATAGAGATTGGAAACTATACCTAGATTTGCTAGAATGATCGTCGACAATATCAGGTTGCCTATCAGAAATCTGCTCTGATGCATCATCTGTAATTCCATTACTTCTCTGGCCTCTATTTTCTGAGGGTGCTTCACCATTATTTTTAACAAGTAAATCTAGACCCTCCCTTTTGTCCTTGTGAAGTGATTTAGCTTCTTTTTCACCTGATTAAATATTGCCGTCAAAAAAAGAATGCTAAGTGTGTACAGCAAACAATTAGAAGACACATAAGCAACGTAATGCTTAATCGAAGGGCAGATTAATACTAAAATTGTTACAAACAAATGGCACCCAAAGCATTATATCCCATCCATTACATCGAGGAAAGACCAAACAAATCAGAGAAATTACAAACAGAAACCAAAAGTCTGAGTTTTTGTGATTACCTGTTCTACGAGAGACTCTAGGTTTCCTCTTTTTTGCTCCAATATCAACATTGGCATCACTAAATATTGCTTCACTGTCACTGTCACTTTCTTCACCTGTAAGACTGTCTGGGGACCTGAAAAGTCAGAACACAAGTGAATAACTTTGATGTACAACCAGTCATTACTAGTTCCTTTACCACATGCTCCTCAGAACAGAAAAGACTTACTGGGGCAAACGATTGTTAAAATGCCTAACAGATTATTAGTTCAGATAGAGACAAAATCAATCAAGCTTAAATTCATATAAAATAATGGATTACACGAAACAGAAGTTAACAATAGCAATAAAACATAGGTTTCTCCTAGGTAGCGACCAGAAATGACATGGCAACTATTGTTATAAACTAGAGACGAGTACAAGACTACCCAACCTTTTTGATTTGCGTTTCAATCTCTTATCATGCAGCTTCCGCTTTTTCTCATGAAGCTTATCCCTACGTTTAGACCGTCTGTGCTTATCTTTCTTTGAACTTCTTTTTCTCTTCTTCCGTTTTTCACAGCTCGAGGAACTATGGTCAGAAGATGAGGACAAATCTGAATCGGACTCACTATCAGATTCTGAGGTATCAGTCTCAAAATCTGAAGAGCTTTCAGACTCAGATAAAGAGTGTCTTCGTCTCTTCTTTCTTCTCTCTCTCGAAGATTTTTTGTGCTTGCCACTTTTGCGACCACTAACACTATTTTTCTTCTTGTCTGCATGGAGAAATCATTTAATGATGTGGATTGTCTACGATTCCGAAGTCCTGAATTATGTAACAGTAACCAATATAGAATCTTTGTACCTCCAGAATATTCTCCACAACGGATTATCTTTACGCTGACAGTTGGTTTACCTTCCTCATCACCCACACATTCAATTTTTTTTAGTATCTCTTTTCCTTGAACAAGCTTTCCAAAAACAACATTCTTTCTGATGAAACAACAAAACAGTCAGATAGCGCAATGCCACAATTACTGAAATGATGGATTCAATATCTAGTTATTTCAACGATCTTAATAATTAAGCAAAGTAGCATTGAAAAGGAAACCTGTCAAGCTGCTGATTTGCCCTGAAAGTAATATGAAAATGTGATCCCAACTTGTCTCGTTCAGCAACAGCCATCGATAAAAGTCCACTTTCCTCATGCCTTAGTTTTGGTGACTCATCTGGTTACATTAGAAATTGCTTTAGCCGCTCAATAACATAATTCAAAGGAACAGTTACAAACTACCAGCTTAACAAAAAGACATACCCCAAATAATTAATAAAGCATGCCTCTAAAATGAACTATCGTTTGTTCATACAATGTAGGCCATGAACAATAAATATAAAAAAGAGATATCACAGACACAATTATCGACTATACAGTATCTCATATTTTGCAGAGGTAAATGAAAAGAGATAGCATATAAAAATCGCAATTGGTAAACCAACCTGGAAATTTTCCAGCATATATGCTTTCCCCGGCAGTACCTGGGAAGTAGATGAGAAATACAACACTGTTTAGAAGATAATGTATGTAGTGATGATGACTTCATAACCTATAGGGCGTTATCAAATGCTGCACCCAGTAGATTATCACATTAAAATGCTATTTTCAGCTATACATTAGTTACAAATGAAACTTACGTTGTTAGTCATAGTATATAATCCTAAAACTGTGTCCCGCTGATATTATGAGGTGACATAAGACAGAATTCAATAAATGTAATTGATAGCTTTACTTGAAAATTTCAGGTCAGAAGCTATTGAAAAGTAAATGTACATACCATCTCGATTCACAAAGTCTCCAGCCTGAAAAAAAAATTCCAAAGAAGTTGTAAGACCACTAGCAACCATAAATTCGTTTGTACATGAAGTGTAATCTTCACATGAGAAGGCCTAACTTTTGAGCATAAACAACTAATAGTACAACCTTAAAACTATATCACATGAAAAGCAGGTGTGGCGATAGGACCTGTATCCTACAGCATAAAGAACAGCAACGGACTAAAAGACAAGCATCCAACCAATGTTGAAAAAAAGACAAAAATGTACGTCTGAAACATAATATCAATAATTACAAGATGCAGAAACAAACCTGTGCTGAGGAACCTCTCAGTATTCTATGGAAGAAGGATCCTTTGTAGTGCAGGGGTTTCCCACTTTTGGGTCCAATGCCTTTCTCCCCTATAAAGATTATATAAAGGGAAGTTGATGTTAACGGAGAAGGACAGTCAGTAGTTAATTCTATATACAGTGAGGAAGCAACAAGCTAGCTGGATAGAAAACAAACCTGTGCATAGTGCACGGAAATTCTCTGATGTTTTGGGAGCCACTTCAGGAAAAAGCTAAAGAAACAAAGTTCACATTTTCAGCAATTTTGCTTGATCAGGAAATTTACAAGAAAGAGAACATTGACATAGCCAAACACCGTGGTACCTCAAAAACCATTGTCTCAGCTGGATCTCCATCAATGGATACATCCATATAAACCTGCGGATTCTTCTTTTTTGCCATGGTTTAGAATATAGCTCAACCTAGCCCAAGTTATGGCCTGAAATAACCAGAGAATACATAGAAAACACCAAAGTCACTCAGACTATTAATATGTTATTAAGAATACTGCTAGACCAACCCCACACAAGAAAGATAATCTGCCGAATAGTTTTCACCTTCTTAAAAGACACAAAGGATTCTAGCACTGAAAACCCCACACTTCAGGATACATCACACTAGCTGGAGCAAACCAGCAAACCAACTTTACACTGAATGACAGCTAAAATAAAAATTATAAAACTTCTAGGACCTTCTTAATAACAATGGCGATGTAAAGATAAGATTCATGAGCTGGAAGATGTACTACAGAGTCAAATAGCATGTACGGAGATGAATCCATGCCCAAAAACTACTCAAAACTAACACAGACATTGACATTTCAAGAAAACGAAGCTCCAATACTCTCAGGCCATCAAATACACTAAAACGATCATATAAGTGAAGAAATGTGCAAATTCTAAAAAAATCACCTCACGTAGTAAAGAAATGGATGCTTCAACATCCAAAATTCCAAAAAAAAAAACTGAAAATCGAAGATATACGAAGAGCAAGAAGATTCAGAGCGAAGATCGCAAGGGTTTTACCTGTATATTCGCACGGAGAGCCACAGGATTAAAATGACTGAGCTGAAGGAAAAACCTAGCGGATGCTTTTAAAACAACAAACAACAGGTTCTCCGTATTGCCCTCTAACTCAATCGTTATTTACAAGTTTACCCTCAAAACTCTCGTCTCTGTCATTGTCAGTTATCACCGTTTCCCATTGAAGCTAAAACCTCTCTTCTTCTCCGATATTAATCCGATTAGTTTATATTGGAATCCGACTAGTTTGCTTCTCATGACCCTTCTTGGGTATCTACATTGTAATCGCTCAAAATCATTAGCTTTTCGAAGATTTTACTCTCCTTCTAGAATTGCTCACAAACTGTTCGATGGAAGTTCCCAAAGACATGCGACAACCTTCATTAACCATACAATCAGTGAATCCTTACGGAGAAACTCTCCGAAACAAGCCCTTGCGATCTTCAAAGACAATCTCCAGCTGGGTTTTTGTAATCGCAACATGGACGAGATCACTCTTTGTCTTGCGCTTAAAGCATGTCGTGGAGACCTGAAGTGCGGTTGCCAAATCCACGGATTTTCTATAACATCTGGGTTTACTTCCTTTGTCTGCGTTTCAAACGCTGTAATGGGTATGTACCGTAAAGTCGGTCGATTTGACAATGCTTTGTGCATATTTGAGAATCTGATTGACCCTGATGTTGTTTCCTGGAACACTATACTCTCTGGGTTTGATGACAATCAAATTGCTTTGAATTTTGTTGTTAGGATGAAATCCGCCGGAGTGGTTTTCGACGCATTTACTTATTCCACCGCTCTCAGCTTCTGTGTGGGCTCTGAAGGATTTTGTTTAGGGTTACAGTTGCAGTCTACTCTGGTGAAATCTGGACTGGAGTCTGATGTTGTTGTTGGGAATTCGTTTATAACAATGTACTCGCGGTTCAGAAGTTATGGAGGAGCTCGTAGAGTTTTTGATGAAATGCCGGTTAAGGATATGATTTCATGGAACTCTTTACTGTCAGGACTTTCTCAAGGAGGCAATGTTGGGTTTGAAGCGGTGGCTGTTTTTAGGGACATGATGCGAGAAGGTGTAGAGCTTGATCATGTGTCTTTTACTAGTGTGATGACAACTTGTTGCCATGAAACGCACCTGAAGCTGGTCAGGCAATTTCATGGTTTATGTATAAAAAAAGGTTTTGAAACACTTGTTGAAGTTGGTAATAATTTGATGTCAAGTTACTCGAAGTGTGGGGTTTTAGAAGCTGTGAAAGTAGTGTTTTGCCAAATGAGTGAGCGGAATGTTATCTCTTGGACAACAATGATTTCCTCGGATAAAGATGATGCTGTGTCCATCTTTCATAAAATGCGTTTAGATGGAGTTTCCCCTAACGAAGTTACATTTGTTGCATTAATCAACGCTGTCAAGTGCAATGAGCAAATCAGTGATGGGCTTAAAACTCACGGGCTATGCATCAAGACTGGTTTTTTTTCGAAACTGTCTGTTGGTAACAGTTTCATCACCATGTATGCCAAGTTTGAGGCTCTGGAAGATGCCAAGAAGGCTTTTGATGAGATCAATGTCCGGGAGATTATATCATGGAATGCAATGATCTCTGGATTTGCACAAAACAGATTCTCACACGAAGCTCTCAAGATGTTCTTATCAGCAGTAGCAGAAACAGTGCCAAATGAATACACTTTTGGAAGTGTCTTGAGTGCAATAGCTTCTGCAGTGGATATATCTTTGACGCATGGTCAGCGTTGCCATGCTCATATACTGAAATTGGGTTTAAATAGGTGTCCAGTTGTTTCAAGCGCGCTTCTCGATATGTACGCCAAGCGTGGGAGCATAAACGAATCCGAGAAAGTCTTTAACGAGATGGGTGAAAGGAACCAATTTGTTTGGACATCGATAATATCAGCCTATTCAAGCCACAGTGATTTTGAATCCGTGATGAACTACTTCCAAGAGATGATTAAAGAAAACGTGGCACCAGACCTGGTCACATTTCTCTCTGTGTTAACAGCCTGTAATAGAGAAGGTGTGGTAGACAAAGGCTATGAGATTTTCAACATGATGACTAAAGACTACAATCTTGAGCCATCTCATGAGCATTACTCATGTATGGTTGATATGCTTGGTCGAGCTGGTAGATTAAAAGAAGCAGAAGAGCTTATGAACGAAGTTCCTGGAGGACCAGGAGAGTCAATGTTGCAAAGCATGCTCGGATCTTGTCGGCTGCACGGGGATGTAACAATTGGAGCCAAAGTGGCTGAGCTTGCAATGAAAATAAAACCGGAATTGTCAGGTTCATATGTTCAGATGTATAACATCTATGCAGAGAAAGAAGAGTGGGAGAAAGCTGCAGAAATTAGAAAAGCAATGAGGAAGAAAAATGTAAGTAAAGAAGTTGGATTCAGTTGGATTGATGTTAGTGACAGTGAAGGTTCTTTAACAATGCAAGGTTTCTCTTCAGGTGATAAGTCTCACCTGAACTCTGATGAGATTTATAAAATGGTGCAATTTATTGGATTGGTGATGAATTTGGAAGGGACTATTCAGAGTTCTATAAGACTGTAGTTACAGAACAATATTAGAAATGTTAAGTATAGATTTAGATGAACTCTCTTAAATGTAACACTGTATGATTATTGATATTGATGGCTGAACAAATAAATTCTGTGTTTTGGTTTTAAGATCATTTTGTCAGTGAACAAATATTATTTTTTAGGTCAACCATAAATTGGTTGATTAACATCTTTGAGACATAAGAAGTGGACAACAAAAAAAAACAATAGGGTAGAGAACAAATCTAATTGTAAGAATAGTCTTCAAATTATTAAAAACAAAATTATACGTTAGGTCTGAATTTGGTTGATATTATTCCCAAACCAAAGGCTAAAATGTAACAAAAAAATAAAGTCAAAATCAATTACATTGATATTTTTTTGGGCATTTCAAGTTTATAAACTTTGCTTCTTATTTTTTTTTTCTGTTAAACCAACTAAAAAGAGAATATGATGGCTTTAAGGTATGAGTTTGGTGTTGGACTCTTACTCACGTCTCTTTACATTTATCATTTTAATTAAATTAAATTGCAAATGAATTTAGATTAATATTTTTTTAGTAACTTGAAAATTATTCTTAAGCAACTTAAAAAGAGAGAGAATAAGAGAATGTTTACGTCGTCGATAACCTCCTAATGCGGATATTCCTCACACGTTAGCCTTACCTCACTTCACAAGCTAATTTACACGTTTTCTTCTAATCCATAGTTTTTGTTTCTGTAACAAGTTTGGATCTATAGCCAAACTTCTCCAAGTCTTTTAAAAAATTATGTAGGAAAAACGATTTTAGAATCAAGTTTAGATGAAAGAAAATAGTAAAAATGACATTCAACTAGTTCACACAGATATTTTATTATCTTCAAACCTACAATATATTTTTATAATATTTTATTCAATTAAAGTAAAAATGTAATATATCTTAATTTATGAATTTTAGTAGTATATCATATTATAAATTACAAATCAAATGTTTTTGTTGGAGGTGGATCCGGTATTTTATTCCGGTCCACAAAAAATAATTAATGTTCAAAGAATTCTAAGTTTTGAATTCGGCAAACTGACTGAAAACTATATCGGCTATTCGCTACCAATTTGAAAAAATTCATTCTGCTCGATAAATCATACTGGAATAGTTTCTTTGCAATTTTTTATATTATATGATATATATAATTTCTAATTTCCATTTTTTCAAAGATATATGAGTTCAGGTCTATTAAACACAAAGTCTCATACTTCATTACAGAAAAATGTCTCAAATTTCCTTTTTTGTTAAACAGAATATCTCAAACTCCATTAAAGGAAAGTCTCATACATATAGAGCTGATTATGTTTGACGAGACTCATAATTTGTAAGATAGCTTATATATACCAAGTCTCAAAGTGATTGTATTTTATAGAACAGAGGACTCTAATGTGGTTGAAACTTCAAACTAAACCACACACTTTAACGTCATTTTATATATAGAATAGAAGATAGAATAATAGCAAGTGATTTTTAGTCAAGTGGCAGAAGTAAGTCTACTAAATGGCACGCACACGTGTACATTCTGAAATCGAATCTCGCCGCCTGCATTATGCAGGAACTTGGCTAATAGGCCGGCCAGTTGTGGTCCAATATTATTGACAAAAAAAGAATAGCACTATTACTAACTTACTATCTTTAATTTTTCTTAAAAATAAATTATAACTATACTAATAGAAGATAGAAATAGCACTATTACAAAACTAATTTATTAGTTAATTATGTCCGTATTTATAAAATTGTATAATAGTTACATCTTATATATTAAAGCGGAGACACTTTCATTTTAACCGTGTTATAAACTTTAGAATAAAATTAACATATGGTTTGTAACAACCCTTAAAAATAGGCTTAAGTTAGATTTTGTTACAGATTTATATATAAAAATTTAAAACTAATAAATATTTTTTGTAAAAAGACCAAAAGAAATATATATATATATATATATATATATATATATCGGTTACACATTCGGTTCTTGATTTGGTTCAACTTTGGGTTTAGACTAGATTTTTCGGGTACATAGATTTAAGACCCATTTATGATATTTTTGGGGGTTAGGTTCCTATAATTTGGTATTTTGGTTCTTTTGATTTAAGACTTACTCAGATATTTTTATTTTTTGGATATAGTTCGGTTCGGGTATAGATCGAGTTCGGGTCTAGAGATATTTTTATATAAAATTTTAAAATTAAAAACAATAATAATAAAAACTCTTGAAATCTAAAATTTGGTTGGTTTAAGTTCAGGTTCAGACTTAGTTTCTTGGATATATAGATTTATGACTCATTTGAGTATTTTGTTGGATGGTTCTTTTAATATAGAACAATTTTGATTCGGGTTACAGTCATTGAATCAACATCTCAAAAATAATTTTACAAAATATCAACACGAATCTAACAACCTAAATGAATAAAATTTTAAAAATAATCAAATCCCGTGTTATAACGTGGGTATAATCCTAGTTTTATGCATTGCACTAGGAGACACTTTCATTTTGAACGTGTTATAAACTATAAGATAAAATTAATCTAACATTCATAACCACCCTTAAAAATATGACTAAGATGAGTATCATTGTAAATTTATATAAAATTTTTTAAAAACTAATATATTATAATAAAACAACTCTAAAAAACTAAAATTTAATAAAAATATATCCGTTACAAATTCGGTTATTGATTCAGTTCTAGTTTGGGTTAGAATTCAATTTTCCGGGTAAATAAATTTAGACACATTACTAGTATTTTGTGAGGTTTGGCTAATCTAATTTGGTATTTTTATTTTTTAGATTTTAGATTTATTCAAATATTTTTATTTTTCAGATAGAGTTTAGTTTGATATAGATGGAGTTCGGGTTACATATATTTTTATTTAAAAATTTTAAGTAGATTTAAAATTAATAAAAAAAATCTAATAAGCGAAAATTTGGTTCTTGTTTCGGTTTCGGTTTGAATTTGTGTTTGTTTTTCGAGTACACAGATTTAGAATCCATTTTTGTTGGCTTTGGTTCTTTTAATTTGGATGGTTCTATTAATTTGGATCGATTTTGGTTCGGGTTCTAAGCTTCTAAAACAATATCTTGGAAAAAATTAAAATATCAACATGGATCTAACAACCTAAATTAACAAAATTTTAAAAATAATCAAAACAAATAAATTCAACGTTATAACGCGGATATAATCCTAGTCACATATTATTTTTGATTTGGTATGATTGATTTGCATTTTTTTTTAATAATAGTTTAGGTAAAAATATAGGGTCGACTATCTATTTCTACCCAAAAGTTTCGATCTAACAACAGATCAACCTATACTTAGACTCTTTGTCTAATTTTATCTAAAGTATGCATGTTAGGTCTAATTGCACCTAAAATTAGATAATAACTATTGAATTCTACATATTGTATACGAAATCGGTCTAATTGCACAAATTTCTGGATAATTGTAGTTTTGTTCTAAACCAACAATTAGTTACAATTTATAATCATTAATTAACCGAATATAAACCAATTTTAGATCCGACCAAAACTCAAATAGACAATGTTTATCCTTACTCTCTCAAATTTGGTTGTCAATTTGAGATTTAGTCATGTTTAGATTCGGTTAATTAATGATTTAAGATCATAACCAATTATTGGTTTACAACAAAACCACAATATTCCAGCAATTTGTGCAATAACACCGATTTTATATATTATGTGGGGAATTCGATAGTCATTATTTAATTTTGGGTACAATTAGGTTTTGTATGTATATTTTAGGTAGAATTAGATAGAAGGTCTAAGTATACGTTGATCTGTTGTTATATTGAAAATTTGAGGTGGAAATGAACCGTCAACCCTAAAATAGATACGAGAATATTTTTGCATAAACAACTTATGATAATTAATTAATTCATCTTATATATTAAAACGGGAGACACTTTCATTTTGGCCGTGTTATAAAATCTAAGATAAAATTAACCTAAGTTCATAACAACCCCTTAAAAATAGGATAAGGTGGCTTTGTTACAGATTTTCATATAAAAATTCAAATTTAATAGAAAAATTATTTTTTTTAAAAAACTAAATTTCATAACAAAAATATTTCGGTTATTGATTCGATTCCGCTTCGGGTTTAGATTAGATTATGGTATTTTGTCGGATTTGGTTTGTCTAATTTAGTATTTTGGTTATTTTGATTTAAGACATATTCAGATATATTATTTTTCGAATATAGTTTGGTACGATATAGATAAAGTTCGGGTCTGAATATTTTTATATAAAAGATAAAAAAATTTAAAAGATTAATAAAATTAAATCTAAAATTTGTTTCTTGATTGGTTCCATATCGGGTTCGGGTTCAGTTTTTTTTAAATATATAAGTTTATGACTTATGAAATTCTTTGTGAGGTTTGGTTCGGATTACATTTTTCTAATTCAGGTTGATTTCGGTTCAAGTTTTGGACCACGAGGATATTATTTCAAAAATATTATTCAAAATATTATCACGGATCTAAGAACCAAATGAACACAGGTTGAAAAAAAACAATCAAATTCCACGCTATAGCGTGTGTTGAATCTTAGTTAGCTAATAATGCGCGTGTGCACGCTCTTAAGCAAGCGAGTAAACCATATTAATTTACTAATTGAACTGTAATTAATATGGGCTGTCTCCTAATTGGCTATTTCTGGTTTAAAGATTTTAACTTAAATCCCACGTCACCAAAATAATAGTACAAAATATATAAATTTCATAACGCCCAATTTCCTTTTCATATTTCCATTACCCGAAACCCTAATCCCCAATTTCTCTTCCGATTTTTTCGATCACGATCTCTGAGAAATCAAGAGAGTTATTCAATAAGTTCGGGCGATCAAGTACGTTCAAACATCACAGAAGGTAATCTCCTCTTTTTTTAATTGTTTTGATGTTGATGTTCATTCTTTGATCTCTGAGAAAAAATCTACTTCAATGGCGATTATTCGCTGATATTACGGCTCCTTTTTAACCGATTGGAAGTTGTTTTGATTTTCCCTTCGACGTATTGTTCAGATTATTTTGATATTCGAAATTTTTTTATTGGATTTTTTTTTGTTGAGTTTGTATTTCCTGTGAATGATCGCGATTATGTTGGTTCTCCTTTCTAGTTTTACTTACCGTTCTTTGTTTTTTTTCATGGCTTTGGATTTATGGATCACTTATAGGTTTTTAGCAGAATTTATTTGGAATCTTTGATTAAACTCAGTTTTGTTGAGCTTTGGTTCGAATGGTTATTGTTAAGATTGTAGCTTTTTGACATTCCTAAGAATGTACGGTCTTCTGCTTTGAGTTTTTTCCGATCTTCTTTTTGATATTAGCGCTCATATATGGAGATTTTCTTTTCAGGTATTAAGTCGACTGAGTGAGCAATCATGAGATTCAGAAAAGGAAGTAGAGTTGAGGTATTTAGCAACAAAGAGGCACCTTATGGTGCATGGCGATGTGCTGAAATTATCTCGGGTAATGGACATACCTACAATGTCAGATATTACTCTTTTCAACTTGCATACGAGGAGTTAGCAATTGAGAAAGTTCCGAGGAAGTTAATTAGGCCGTGTCCTCCACAAGTGGATGTTGAGAGATGGGAGGCTGGTGAACTGGTGGAAGTTCTTGATAATTTTTCATGGAAAGCTGCCATAGTTCGAGAGGAGTTAAATGGAATGTACTATGTAGTTCGGTTACTTGGGACTCCAGCGGAATTTACATTTCACAAAGTAAACCTCAGGTTCCGACGGTCATGGCAACATGAGAGATGGATTGCAATTGGAAAGGTAATTTCGTTTAATCTTATTTTATGCTCTAACTGTTTAAAGATAATGTACTCTTGTTAAGGTTCCTTTTTTTCTCAATTAAAGTCTCCTGCTTAGTTATGTGACGCTACACAATGATATATCCCTTATTCCATTTTGTAGTATTTCTGGTATGGTTAGATGTGGCAATCTGGTCTCATAACAATATTGTTTGTTTGAAATAACCTGTGTGCTAATGAGCTTATTTGCTGACTGACTGGCTTGTAACTGTTTTTCAGATATCTGGTTCTGTGAAGTCATCCACACTGACTGGATCAGACGTACATCAGAAGCTACAGCCTCATACGAACAGCATAATTCTCCACGAGCCTAGTGTTGTATCTGCTAGAATGTTAAAGAGGCCGTCACCGTATACCCTTTCTGAATATGCTGAATCATGCACAGGAAATCCTAAGAAGTTAAAATCATTGGAAAAAGAGGGACAGCAGCGCCGATTTCCTGCCTCCGTGCAAAAGGCAGATGCTGTTGCTTGCCGACCTGAAATTAGAGATGGTAAATCTTACGTGCAAGCTTCCTTGAATAAAAAAACGGGATGTTGTCAAATGGTCCGGGTAAGATCAAAAAGATTTGGTGTGAGTGTTCGTGCAGGAAGCTTAGTCGCAGATAGTGATGCATGCTCAGTTGGTAGTTGTAGTGCTACTAGTTATGATGAGAGTAACATGCCACCTTGTATGCTAGATGGCTCCAGTCAACATGCAGACTCATATAGCAGCGATGCTGAATCTTCTTGTGGCCTCGAGGAAGAAGCAAGGCGAAAATATTCATTATCAAGTGATGGAGCAAGAAGGTCCTGTAGGTCTGAACTCTATACTTACCGGAATACTTTGGGGGAGTTATTTTCTTCTGGTCCCCTAAGTTGGGAACAGGAAGCATCATTAACTGATCTTCGTCTTTCTCTTAATATATCAGATGATGAACATTTGACGGAGGTAAGAAATTTGATATCTACTGGTACCCGCAGTCAATTTTGTTAGTATCAATCAGAATTCATTCTTTTCTTTTTGATTCTTATGGTCAAGTCTGATCTACTTGTTCTGGCCATACTTCCCTGCAATGTGGAATCAACTGTCATATATGTTCTTTTCCATATTGGATCTATTTTGAGTGTATAGACAGCAGTATCCAAGTATGTAAGAAAACTCAGATTAGAATGAAATTTCAGAGGTTCTTTCCTTTTACTTTGTCAGATTTCCCTTAGTTTCTTTTATTGTAATTCGTGGAGGAAGTTAAAGAAAAATTAATGTATCATTACTCCAAGATGTCATATTCTCAAGGGCTGTTCATATGGTGCTGTCTCCATTCTTAAACTATGTACTATCAATTTATCGTATGATTTTATGTTTCTCGTTTTGTGTTACATGTTTGCTGATATTCGTGACTTCATCTTGTTAGTTTTGACAAGATGAGTCAGTCATATATCCGTGTCAGTAACTGTGTTATGTTAGATTTTTCTTCAGTGCGATATAAAGCCTATATGTCTGATCATTTTAGCGCTACTACCTGTAGCTCTATGAAGTGTGTTGCATAAGTGTGTGAGTTTCCTAGTCATTTCTCTGGACATTATTGATTTCCCACCTGCATTTTACAGGAACATTGTTGCCTTGTTCGGGGCATGCAGTCCTTTTGCTTCTAGAGGTCTAACTCTGATGCTGGGGTTTACAACTTCTCCCTTGTCCATCTGAATGGTGTAATACCATACCTGTTCTCCCTCAAAACAATAACTGACTTTTATGCTGTTTCAATTATTTCGCTATCTTTTACATTGCAGCTTGTTTCAGGTATCCTGGATTCAGCTTTGTCCACAAGGCCCTAAAGCTGTGCCTTAAGCAGGTTCCTTAGATAATACCGTCTGGTTGGTAATATTGCTGATAACATGTGAAGATCGAGTAATATCTCTTTACACTTAACAGTTCACTCGTTATATCTAGTGGTGTTCTCTTTGTGGTATTGGGTCTGCTTTGGTTTGCTTCAGTAGAACTGCTTACCATTTCGAATTATAACTAGTTTTCCAATCAATCCAGATATAATATATATACTATTGTTTCAGTTAACATTATTTCTGGAAATAAGCTGTGGCCTGGTGCGAGGCAAGTTAGGAAAGGGATGAATAAGGTTAACGTGTGTTCATCTGGAAGAATGTATCTGTTCTCATCCCAAAAATTTGTTTTTAAAGTGATGTTGATTCTATTATTTTATGTTCTCATGACTTGCTTTCATGGAATTTATCGAAATGAAAGGGCAGACATGCTTACATTCTTGCTTGGTTTGTCACTTCTGCATAGTGGAAATTCTCGGGAGCCCATTCTTCTGATCTTTCCAAGCAAAGCTAGTTTGTTTACATGTCATTGTGAAGCCGAATTCATTCACTTTCACTAAGGTATGGATCCTTTTGTAAGATGTGTTGTAGTTTTCCAAAACGAGTAGTTAGTTGCTTATAAAAATCAAAACGAGTTTTCTGATATTCAAGCGAGAATAACATTAACATTATATAAATTAATGAACCAAACTTATATAATTATAACTTTATACTCGGACCAAACAAACATTCGAGCGCCACTGCTCCGACCAAACCACTAGAGTGACCACTTCTTCTCTTTGTCAAATGGACCAATCAGTCCAGTTTTTGACGAGACGCGAGAAAAACACAAGTGTCCCGTGAATAACTCACCTCCGCAAGCTCACTGCCTTCGAGCACTGAGAAGCTTAACGTCATCTATCACCGGACCACACAAGCTCGAGAAATCATCGTTTCTCATAGCATAAAACGTACTATAGAACATAATCCTAGTTCGATTCGAAACAGCAACGAATTTCAACGAACTTCGCTTGAATCCTCCTTTTCCTTTCGATTGGTATGGAACCTTAATCGTGTCTTTTCCAGCAAAAGCTTCAACGATCATAGATCCAGCACAAGCGTTGCTTGCATCTCCAACAGCGAATGAGAGAACATATGTTTTGCCTGGGATTGTTCGGACCATTTGTGCAATGGCGCTTTCTTTACCAGCGACGAGTTCGATGGCACGACGACCTTGTGGAACGGAGAAATGATCGGAATCAATGTATTTGACGGCTTTAAGAGATTCAACCATCCATCCAGGTAATGGAGAGTGATCGTCGATGGAGTTTGGTGGAATGAGAACTCCGGATGTTGTGTTTGGTAAAACCCATGGACCTTCTTCGAATCCTCCGTTCTTCAGAATGTTCTCTGCAAAAACAAAACCTCAACAAGTTTTAGATATTTCTATATTTGACCCAATATTATGTTTGTTTCTTATAATTACACCCTATGTTTGCCATAGTTCTATCTAATACCCCAAAAAATGACTTGAGTTCGAACCAAAATGTATCAAAAATAATTATAACGGATTCCATTGGTGATTTTGTTTGAATAAACATTTTTATAGAAATGAGCACTATAATAGAAAGATTGTTTGAAATAGATAGTATGAACCATCAGTTATATGTCCATAAATAATTTTAATTGTATGTTTTGACTGTTTATTCCCCGTACATTTGTTTCAATCGCTATTTTCAAACGAAATTGTAATTGATAACAAAATAAACAACTGTTAATGCAACTGCTCGTTTAATGCTACCTAATTAAGTCCAATAAAGTTATTCTGGAATTTTTACCTAACTCCAGTCTATTGGTTCGCAAAGACGTGACACTAAATCATTAGGCTTAAGTTCGATATGTTTAGAAGATTTCAAACTTCCGCGAGTTTATGGTATAAGATGTCGGTTTTAATATCACTAGACTACTACCAACTGATTTATATTATGATTTTGACCCTCTAAGAATATATTTCATTGAAACCAAGTCCCTAGTCAGTAATAAATCAAACTATAAAGGTTAGTAATAATAAGACTCACTGTTGGTGGGACGAGGAGGAAAAAGGGCTCTCATAGCAACACCATCAATGAGTGGACCACAAGCAGGATCTTCTTCAACACCTGGATTATGTATCACTATCTCTGCATTGTCACTTTGTGCTTTAAAAGCCCACGAATACAAATCCCAACCAGAGCTACTATACACAGTTTGTATCGGCATCACTGCATGATGAGGAGCTACAGAAACGTTTAACCGTTCGTCTTGTGCACAGGTTCGAGCCGCACTAAATGTGATTGAATAGTAAGACCCTTTTGTAACACTAACTTTCTGTTTGATTGAAGCTTCATTGCCTAGACGCACTGCAAATGCACCTTTAGGCACAACAAGGATCATGTCACCTTGTTTGTGTCCTGAAGGAATGTACTCGACAAAGCCTGAGAGTTCCCAGTTTGGGATTGCTTTTGTGTTTATCACTTGTGTTCCTTTCATGTCCGAATGTTTTGGTCCCAGTTCGAAATCACCGTTTGGTAGTAGTCCTGTTTTATTAAAGTAAAATAATTATAAGACACCAAATAAGTTTAATTTATAATTTATAATTGATATGATTTATTTTTGTTAGATCAACGATATTTGATTCATAACTAAACTTCTTCAGACCCTAACAATACCACGTGGAATTTTAACCACTTGACTAACGATGGTTTACCACATGATGTGATCTTTGAAAAACAGAAATTACATTTAAATTAATTTATGAACTTGCATGTATTTTGTTACATAAGGTTTATTACTATAAATATAAATAATTGAAAATCGTAAATGAATATAAATATTATATTAGCTTAGAAAAGGAATTTTAGGTGTGGATTTTATGTTAGATATCCGGTTTTATCGATCCAATTGTTAAAAAAAATATATTCAATATTTTAATTAAAAAATGTTGCAGTTGGGAAGGTGAGAGTAGTATAGTGATGCATTTATTGTAAAACATCATGTGCATCTATAGATCTCTTGCTGCAACAGTCTGTATAACACTTATTTCCACTATCTTCTCTCTTACTACTTTTGTATTGTTTCACAAAGTTTATTCTGTTGTGTTGACTGGTTTAACAATACATAATCAGACTACAACTAGAAAACAGATTATAACATCTTAAAGAAATAACCATGTTAATGTAGCAAAGTAGCTAGTAAGATGTTATGAAATCAACCTATATAGATTTGAAAGAAACAAAAATGGATTGTCTTCAATACTTAGAATTATGTAGATATGATAAATAGAAAAGTGAGACTTACCATCTTTGAAGCAAAAGGCAACGTAGAAGATTGAGTGAAGAAGAAGAAGAAGCAATATAACTCTCATCTCTTTCATTTTCTTTCTACTATAAAGTTGGAAGAAGAGAAGAAGAATGTTAAGTGTGAGTGGAAGAGAACGAGGTCGAGTGATCTCTTATATGCAAAGTTGTGTAAAGAAAAGCCCCTTGTCTTGGTTTAAATTACGGGTTTGCCACTAAAGAGTTGTGTCCGAACAACATTGGTCTCCTTTTTTATTCATCGTTCCTCGAAAATGGGTCATAAGGTTTGACTATAAAACAACATTAGACTGCTTTGTTTTTGGTTTATAACGAAATTCCTGATCCAATAACAAGTTCAAAATGCCAAGATCTTGGTAATTTCTTTTATTGAAAGTTATCTAGTTAATCTTAGATTTAGTTGCGATTAGGAAAACGATAAATATATAAACCAATAGTAATATAATTGGAGGTGCGAAGATGACAAAAGCTGTGGGACAATGTGGTCTCTCACATGCAGTTTTCACATTGGTTATAGCATCGACACTACTTTAAGTTGGCTCATGTCCTCAATTATCCTATCACATACTCATAACGAATAATTCATTATCAAATATACTAGATGATGTCCCGTGCTATGCACGGGTTAGGTAATATTTGTTTATTTTACTTATTTACTTATGGTTTGATTTGTATGTGTAAATTTATTAATTACTTAATTATATATCTATATATATTAAAAATAAATTTATAGTGAACACCGCTGTTTGTTGTACACGACATATATTTTTTGTTTCTGTTTACTTAAGTTTTGATGCATTACAATTTTACATATAAATTTTTGGACACGTGTCATTTACATTTTGGCTCATGTTCATTTATGTTTTAGACTCGTTTATAATTTAATTTTTAGATTCGTATTTATTTAGGGTTTTGAACCCGTATTTATTCAGGTTTTAAGATCTATATTTAATTTTTATGTATTATACATTATCAATAGAACACATATTTTTATTTATTAATATCATAAATAATTTATTAAGTATATACTAATATAAATATATATATATATATAGTTTTAAACTCGTATTCATTTAAAAAGATAAAGATAAGAACAAATCATGTGACAAATTATCTAAACAAATGTTACTCACACAAATTAATTAGTTAAGATAAATCGACCAATCAAAAAATCTAAAATTTAAAATCTCTATTATTTTATTNAAATCTCTATTATTTTATTACAAAAATACGGAAAATCTTATTGTTACAATTTTATTATAATAGAGATATAAGTTAAAAATCTTTTTATATATAAATTAAAAACATGGTAATATTATGTAAATAAAGATATTATTAAGAATTATTTAAG
>OVBA01002565.1:0-33378 GCA_900406435.1 Lepidium aucheri | reverse complement strand
CTTTACTGCAACTGTCCATCTTATATAATTATGTCCGGATATATCTAGGGCCTTGATCTCGAGTTTAGCCAAGTTTGACATGATTACTACATAATAAATTTAATAACCATAAATTTTGTTATTAACTTAAAATAATATGTAATACAACAACATGTTAATAACTAAACACATAAAAAATAAAATAAACACGTAATTATAAAGACTTATAAAGTTAAAATAATTATCCAAAAATACATCCAAAATTTTGCGTGAGTGAAATCACCGGCCAAAAGTTCGTAAATAGAAGAAAGAATAATACCGAAACAAAAGATTAGGACCCAACACATTTTGTAAAGAAATGAATCTATATTTAGAAAGAAAAATTTGAAAGGATGTAGAAAAATTTGAGTGATGAAAATGAGTTAAAGATGAGTGTATTTATAGATCAAAATATTACCGTTATGAACAGTAAATATACCCGTTGTAAATTTTTTTCTTTTCATAACCGTTAGAAAATTATATTGAAAATAAAATTATCAAAATTAATAAAATCATAATCATGAAATATTTATAATATAAATAATGCAATTATATTTAATATATAAATTAAATATGATACATTAACAATAAATTATATTATTTGTCTTCAAGACAAATTTATTTTCATTTATTTATATGCAGAATAAATTTGTTTTATTTATTTGTCAACAGGACAAATTTGTTTTTATTTATTTGTCTACTGAACAAATTTATTTTTGATTTGTTCTTTTGGAAACAAATTTTATTATAGGTCTTCAGGACATTATTAAGTTAGTCATTCTTCTGGGACGCTTTCTAAATGTCTTCTGGACATGTTAATTTATTATCGTTCTTCTGGAACGATTTGTAAGTGTCTTCTGGACATTTAATTTAAAATATATGGAGAACAAGTCACTCATATCGTATATCGGCAATATATAACATATATAAACGGGTACGAGTTACTTAATATAATGAAAATATGAAATTGACAAAATTTAAACTTTACCTTTTTCTGGTATATGGCTTATCATACTGATAACGTGTTATGATATAATTATTTATATATTGTTATATTATTATTATCAATATATTTTGCAATTTGTTATATTATAATTATGTATCCATTTATATATTGTATTTAATATTATGAAATTGGAGAAATAAAAAAAATTGAAATATAAAAGTGAGAGAGAGATATGAGAGAGAGTACAAGAATCAAATCTCTACAATTTGTGATTTATGTGGAGCTATGATGCTCCTTATATAGATTTTACAATAGGGTCTAAACTTTTACATGTGTAACAAGAGAAGCAACATTTGTCTATTAACTCAACAAGTGTTGATGAATCAATCTAACACTTGTCAAATTTTATAACATTTGTCATTTATCATATTTATAATATTTACATATTTCTTCAGAAACATGCAGGTTCAACTGAAAACTACGTTTTCTACCGAAAATTTACTATCAAAAGAAAAAGAAAAAACGAAAAAATATAAGAACGTGTTCGTGAATGTGAAAATTAAAAAGAAAAAAAAAAACAGAAAGTAAGAGTTATGGTTGGTCCAAATGTATGTAAAACAATATCACCTAAAAAGAAAGACTCGTCTCTGTTCCTGCCGTGACTCTCAGTCCCATGTGCTTCTCTTTCCCTTTCTCTCTAACCCGTGACATTAACTGTGTTCTCACTACACGACATAACACAAGTGTTCTATTAACCTACGACTTTTTCATCTTTTAATTTTGGCTTTTCTTTTCGGTTATTGTCCTTCCGGTTTGGAATTACTCTCTTCTTGGAATTTTGCTTATCTTAACCACCTTACAGCTTTATACCAACGCTAACCTTATGTGGTCTCTAATTCTCTCTTTAGATTCTTTCTCCACACGTCTCCCGATTTCTTAAATATCTCCTCAAACTTACTGCTTTTGACGTTTAATTTTATTAAATTAGCTGACCAAATATTTATTATTGTATCGAATTATTGCATAGTTCGTCGTACGATATAAGTAAAGGGTAGGTGAATGGCGTTTTCCTTTAGTACGATTTGGTGCAAGAGATTGATTGAATAAACCGAATAAACCGGTTTGTAAAATTGTATTAAACCGACGCGTGTTGTTGGTTTAAAGCTGGGATTGGGTAAGAAGCCTAACTTGTTGTCTGGCAATGTCACTAGGTGGACATTTATAAAGGAAATACACCACTTGTTTCCTTATATATTCTTCTTCTTTAAACAATTAAAATCTTTTCCTTCTTCTACCATCTCCACAAATTCTAGCATCTCTCTCTTTCTTTCTTTCTTTCTAGCTCAGAATATATAACCTAAAAAAAATACGAATTTAGTTTCAGAAGAAGCATGAATGGTGAAGAAAACTTCGTTGAAGATTGCTCTCAGTTTGTTGAAATTGATCCTTCTGGAAGATATGGAAGAGTAATGTTTCTTCTGCATTACAAATGTTCATCTTCTATTAAGTTTAAGTTTATCAAAAAGAACAATTGTGATTTTTTTTTCTTAAATTGTTTGGGCAGTACGATGAAATACTTGGCAAAGGTGCTTCGAAGACAGTGTAATCGCATTCATCTTCTATCTTTGTCTTTCTTTCAACATCTAACTTTAGAAAAATCATATTTTATTTAATTAATTATTAATTTTACGTAGGAATAGGATTAGTTTACTTAATCCAAAACACTATTCTTTGGTGTGGTGTTTTGGTAAATTTTAGGTACAGAGCGTTTGATGAGTATGAAGGTATAGAAGTAGCATGGAACCAAGTCAAGCTTCGGAATTTCACCAGAAATCCTGAAGAATTAGAGAAATTCTTCAGAGAGATTCATTTGCTCAAGACATTGAGTCATCAGAACATTATGAAATTCTATACTTCTTGGGTTGATTCTGACAATTTGTCAATCAATTTTGTCACTGAGCTCTTTACCTCTGGTACTCTCAGACAGTAAGCAATATTCTCTCACTTTCTTAAAACTTTATGTCTTTATTAGCTCTTCATTATTCAAAAGAATCTGCAAAAGGGTTATTTTCAAAGTTCGAATCTTTAGATTTTAGTTTTGCTCTGTTTCTGTAATTGTAGGTACAGGTTGAGACATAGAAAGGTGAACATTAGAGCAGTGAAGCAATGGTGCAGGCAGATTCTCAATGGGCTTCTCTATCTTCACAGTCGTTCTCCTCCCATAATTCATAGAGATCTTAAGTGTGATAACATTTTTATCAATGGAAACCAAGGGGAAGTCAAGATTGGGGACCTTGGACTCGCTGCAATTCTTCGTAAATCACATGCAGTTCGTTGCGTTGGTACTTCAAACTTTTCACTTTATATGATTACTTTTAAAACTTTATTGGCTTAATAATGTATTGAACACTTTGCGACCCTACCTTTACTATGTTGTGTGTTGTAAAGGAACCCCTGAGTTCATGGCCCCAGAAGTTTATGATGAGGAATACAATGAGTTGGTTGATGTATATGCTTTTGGAATGTGTGTGTTGGAGATGGTCACTTTTGATTATCCTTACAGTGAATGCACTCACCCTGCACAAATCTACAAGAAAGTTACCTCGGTAATGATTTTGAATATCTCGATGTTTCTTTAGCAGGTTTAGTTGCTCTTGAAGCCAATTAATTTGAGGTCACGTCTTGTGTTTTTACCATTCAGGGGAAAAAGCCAGAAGCTTTTTACTTAGTTAAGGACCTAGAGGTTCGAGAGTTTGTTGACAAGTGTTTAGCCACTGTAACGTGTAGGCTAACGGCATTGGAACTTTTACAAGACCCTTTTCTACAAGATGATATTGTGGATGGCTTTGATATGAGACCCATTGATTACTATAATGGTTATGATGAAACTGGTTTGTTCCTTAAACAACCTATGATCGATGATCCTCTTTACGAGAATCAGTTCGAGTCATCACAGATATGTGAGATCGATCTTTTCGCTAATGATGATGAGGACCATGTTGGCATTTCGATTAAAGGGAAGAGAAATGGCAATAATGGGATATTCTTGAGGGTCAGAATCACTGATGCAGAAGGTACACTATTCAATGGAAGAAGTTTCAATTTTTTTGGTCAAAAAGTAAAACTGGAGACAGGTTTGTGACTTTTGTGAATTTGCAGGAAAAATAAGGAACATTTACTTCCCGTTTGAGACAACTATTGATACAGCATGGAGTGTAGCAGCTGAGATGGTATCAGAGCTTGACATAACGAATCAAGATGTTGAGAAAATAGCAGAGATGATTGATGCACAGATTGCTGCATTGGTCCCTGATTGGAAAACTGATTCAAAAAGTTCTCCAAATGAGAACAACGATTCTGGATTCTACGAAAATTGTGCTTCAAACGAGTATATACAAGAAGAGACTGTATCATCAAACAGTGATACCGACGGAGAAAAATCTCATCATCATCATCAGTTCAATTTTTTTGACGGCAAGAGATGTTCTTCAGTTCACGGTAGGTTTGCAGATATATGGGGATTGAGAGATTCACGTTCTGATGATGAAGGACAAAGCTCAAGGAAGGTCAAAGGTGAGTGGTGGTCAGATAATGAGATCAAGCGAGAGCTGAGATGGCTTAAGGCAAGACATAGGATTCAGATAATGAGAGTGAAAGGTCAAACGATCTGCGAGACGCCAAATGAGATATCTGTTTCGTCGGGAACTTCAGCTTCGCCGCCGTCTCTTCTTTACAGGACGATATCACTTCCCGTCGACGCTGTGGATATGTGACATTGTAAAGTCTGACTACTATAGTTATCATTTATGTAAGGGAATGTATGTTTCAACATTCTAACTTTTTCTTTAAACTTTCAAACAATTTTGACAACTCTTAACTAGCACACTCGTTAAAAAACGGTCGCCATTGGAACCATTTGTCCAAAGTAGAAGAGGACTGGGCTGGTAGTGGGCCTGTACCGGTTCTAATATACAGGTTCAATTATTGCAATATAAAATCTAAGATTCTGAATTGGCTTAAGGAGAGTCGAAGCGGCGTCCTTAGGATTACAAAGTGGTTCTCTCTAGTTCCGTTCAGTCTTCTTCTTCCTTTTGCTGGCTAACAAATGGAGATGTCCTCTGCGTCCACCATATTTGGCCACTCCTCCGCTCAGCTTCTAAGACCTAAGCTCGGTTTTACGGATCG
Source organism: Lepidium aucheri (assembly GCA_900406435.1). Classification (NCBI taxonomy): domain Eukaryota; kingdom Viridiplantae; phylum Streptophyta; class Magnoliopsida; order Brassicales; family Brassicaceae; genus Lepidium; species Lepidium aucheri. The sequence goes on along the minus strand of OVBA01002565.1, from coordinate 28,229 downwards.
TCGAGCGATGATCGTTTCTTCTACTTCGCTTCCCCGATTTTTGCGGATGGAATCTCAAGTTCAGCATCGCCAATCTATCTGTTGGTCTTCTGCTCCCACCGAGGACATTTCTCAGGCGAATTCTTCTTCCTCTGTCAAATCAGGTATAGTTTGAGACTATATATGGCTGAGATGAAAGCTCATTTCTGAATTTATTTTCTTCTTTCACTCAGAATCTTCGATTTTAATTTGGTTTGGGTAACATGTTCAGCTCGAATTGGAGAAGTGAAGAGAGTAACAAAGGAGACGAATGTATCAGTGAAGATAAATTTGGATGGCACTGGAGTTGCAGATAGTTCTACTGGAATTCCTTTCCTTGATCATATGTTAGATGTAAGTGTTTTGTCTTAAAAAATCCCTTTTTCCTTGGATTTACTGGATTTTGATTTCTTCAACTTTAGCCTTTATGACATGAAAATTTTAATGAAAACATCTTGTTTTGATTTATTTTCTTAGAATGTCGATTGATTAATGTTTGTGTTTTTATCCCTTGTCTGTATTGGTTTAGCAACTTGCTTCACATGGCCTCTTTGATGTGCACGTCAGAGCTACTGGCGATGTTCACATCGATGATCATCACTCAAACGAAGATATAGCTCTTGCCATTGGAACAGTAAGTGATACTGATCTTCTCTTCCCTCTTCACCACTTTCAGCCGGCTCTTATTAGGCCTTTGAGCAACTGAATGTTGTATTCTCCTAGGGAAGTTGTGCTGTATTGAAATCTCTTGGGCTTTTTTGTTTCTTCTCTAGGCTCTATTAAAGGCCCTTGGTGAGCGTAAAGGGATTAATCGGTTTGGTGACTTCACAGCTCCTCTAGATGAAGCACTTATACATGTTACCCTGGTAAAACATGTGAAACTTTCCGTTGGGTCTTGTTTATATTGAATATTCTTCAGACGTGCTTACTGCTTATAGCGAACAAAAACCTCTTACAGGACTTGTCTGGTCGACCATATCTTGGTTACAACTTGGAGATTCCAACCCAGAGTGTTGGAACATATGACACTCAGGTTCATTCTTGACTTCTGGAGTTTTCCTCTTTTGGGTTTATATATGTTATTCGTTGCTTAGTAATCATTGGGAGTTTTACCAATATTTGTAAACCTTTCTATTTGTAGTTGGTGGAGCACTTTTTCCAGTCGTTGGTGAATACTTCTGGTATGACACTTCACATCCGGCAGGTACTGAGATTCCTATCTCTCGAAGGCAAAACAAAAATTTCATGAGTGTTTTCCATCATCTGTTTGGAAACATTTAATGACAGTTATAATATTCGTTTGTTACAACAGCTTGCTGGCAAAAATTCTCATCACATAATAGAGGCAACTTTTAAGGCCTTTGCTAGGGCTCTGCGACAAGCAACAGAAGATGATCCCCGGCGTGGAGGGACAATACCAAGGTTTGATTCATCCTCTTACTCTCCACAAAAACACACACACATACACACTAAGTATAGGTATTATATAGAAAATTTCTGAGGTGTGATGGTTTATGGCATTTGCAGTTCGAAAGGAGTCTTGTCACGATCCTGAGAGCTACAACAAACACAAGACAGGTCCCCGATTCACTCTTTATCGTCGAGTTTAATGAACAACTACCATAAGTTTTCCAATGTTGCCAAATGTCAAAACCTGTTGGATCTGGACTCTGTACGTTTACAGAAGCACGAAGAGCAAAGTGTGAATAGTGAAGATCACTATTTGGGAAGATGATGGGTTCATCTTTATATTTCGGTTGTTGGAGCATGTTAATCAACAGAAACTTACTGTGACTTAATGAGACTCTGTAACTTGCTTAAAAAAAGTCAAATTTTTCTGTTTCTGTCAATACAAAACGAGTTAGTTAAGGGGGTTGATTAACGGCGTCGTTTTGCTTTTTTTATTTTAAATAAATTTTTTTTTCCGTCTTTTACTAATCTTTCTCTCTTTCAATTATTCGATCCTATACTCCTCAGAAATTCACAGAAAAGCCAAACCCTAATCTCTATTTAATCCATTCTTTGAAATTGCAATTCTTTCAATTGCAGTATAGCACAATCAATAATTTCATTCTCTGCGAATAGCTCAAGGTAGAAGAAGCACATTACGAAGACCAAAATCCTCCTTTCAAGGCCATTAAGAATGGCCGGGAGCAACAACAACAATGCCCAGTCATCGACGAATAAGCCTCCGGTGACCTCTGCTTCAATCCCTGCTGCTTCTTCTTCACAGAATCGTAAATCTCGTTGGAATTCGAACAACAGCGATGGTGGAAACAGAAACAACAACAACAGCAACAACAATAGTAAAGGAAGCAAGGCAACGACAGGAAGCCAGAAAACCGCCGAGATTAAACTTCCGAGGCCGAATCCTCCTCCTAAGTTAGCTCCGATTCCGAATCAATCCCATCCGAATCAATTAAATCCAATGGCCTCATCATCTTCGCGACCAATGGCTCCGTTTCCTTTCCCAGATTCTTCAGCGGCGATTGGTCCTCCTCCTCCACCAACTTATGGATTCCATATGCTGGAGAGACGATCAATTGTTCTCGCTGATGGTAGTGTTCGCTCTTACTTCGCGCTTCCGCCTAATTATCAGGATTTTCCTCCCCCGATTCGACCAGCTGGATCGGAATTTGGCCGGTTTCCTCCTTTTCATCCCGATGAATTCCGGGATCAACGGAAGCACTGGGATCGTCCGGAGGGATCGATGAAACGGAAGTACCCAGGTGAAGAAGAAATTGATAGAAGGGACGAGAGAGCCGAGATTATGAGACAAAGACAGCATTTTATGCAGTATGCCAATCCTAACGATCAGTCGCTTATGGCTGGTGGGAGTAGTAGTCCATTCCTTAGGGATGTTGGAGAAGATGCTAGAGCAGCCAAGCATATGCGGATAGGATCAAGTAGGCATGAAAATGATCTCCAGGTTGATCAAGTAGCTCTAAAGAAATCTTTTTTGAATTTTGTTAAGCGAGTTTTCGAAGACCCGACAGAAAAGAAGAATTACTTGGAGAACGGGAGAAAAGGGCGGCTTCAGTGTCTCGTTTGCGGCAGGTTTGATGGGTTTCAATCTGTCTTATGTGTTCATTTTTTGCTTGAGTTTAGTTTGCTTGTTTTAGAGACTCTGATTGCCTTGTTCTTTATGATTGCTTTAATTGTTGTTATGTGTCTTATAAAGCTAAATGAACATACAGAAACTAAGAGAGTACACTAATTTACCAGGGAAAATTATATTACATCTTATGATTATCATCTTAATTTGTTCATAGTAACTTATCTTGACAGGCTTTAGTGGTTGTGATTTCAGTAAAATATATTCAATTCATGATAAGCTGCCAAATTGTGTTTCCTTTCAATGTTTCCTCTTTTAAGATGTATTTATCATTACTGGTATTCATGATTTATAATTCACGAACTTACATGTACTTTTATAGATTATTTACTCGTTTACTATGACTATACTTCATTGCCAGCTTCTTCGATTACTCGTACTATGTACTCATGTACTATTTTAATTAGATATTAGGTGGTATTTAATTTTTGTTTTCATCTTTTTGTTCGTACTGCTCCTGTGACTGCCCTTTTGCAGTTACTTTTTCTGTCTGGCCTTAAGGCAGCGAAAAGTTGTGAATTCTTTTTTTACTGCAGCCTCTAGGCATTAGCCTTAACACACTGTGATTTATTTTTGAACTATTATTGCACCTCAGTTGTTTAATCTTTGTTCCTTAGCTTATTCATTGTTTTCTGGTATCTCTTCGATTCAAACTATTACTCCTTGCCTTATGCACGCTTATTATTAGTGTCATTCTGAAGACAGAACAATGGTAGTTTCTTCTACTTATGTAGAATTGGTGTGCTATATATCTTTTTGAATTGGTTTTTGATGGTTACCCACCTTGCTTACTCTTTATTCTTCTTATTATTACTTCTATATTGATTAGATATTCAATTAAATAGTTGCTTTTCAGTTTTTCTAGTTGTCATGCATTCTTTGGTATGTGTTGATACTTAATTCAGCTTTGTGTTATAATTAGTAACCCAGCTAAGAATCTGAGTTGGGCTTTTTTAGTTGCAATTTAATTTACTTACTTATGGTCAGATCATGGAGTCTCTGCGCCATGAATCTAGTATTGAGCTTGTGCTTAGCATTGTTAACTCGTACTTACTCAAAGCTCATGCTTGTCCTTAGCATTGGAACTTTCTTGGTGAATTCAGCATGTTAAGTTGAGTGATTCCTTGTATGTAACTCTTTAGGGGATTGAGATATTTAACTCTTGTTTTGATTGTACACACTTCCTTCAAAACTTTCTTCTAGCTTGCTAACTAGATAGAGGTTGTCAGTTAATTTGACATGATGAGTAAATGGTAAATATAATGACCATTTCAATCAATGTCAAGGATACTAGATTAGTACGCTGTAGTAGCAAGTACTCTTATATCAAATGCTCTTTTGTGTCACAGAATAAGCCTGTCTGGATGTAGAAAGCTTATGATAAAGTTTCTAATTCCTTTATTGTTATTTTTAGCATTCTTTAGCCGATAAAGTTTCTAATTCCTTTATTGTTATTTTTAGCATTCTTTAGCCGTTCTGCTATGTTATGATGGTATTCCTCATAACTGCGCAGAGGTTCATGTGTTTTTTTAGTTATGTTAGATGGCTTCCGTGCATCACTTATTACTTCTACTTTGTAGCTTAATTTTAGAGTTGTGTTATTCCATCTACAATTTATTCTTGTCAAATATTTATCAAAGAGTGCCTACTAAGCTGATATGTGGATGTTGCTTTGCACATTCAATCATATAAGTGTGTATATAATAAAAAGTCTTACTGTCAACTTAGCATCCACGTTGAAGGATCTTAACTTGCATGATTATGATATTTTTGAGTGTAAGACCTCAGAATACTCTGTGTAGTATATGTGTGTTGAATCTGAATGAGTGTTTCCTATTCGATTTATGCTAAAACACAGGTCTTCTAGAGACGTCCAAGATACACATGGTTTGGTAATGCACACATACTGTTGTGATGATGCTAGCTCACGTATGCATCACTTAGGTCTACACAAAGCTCTTTGTGTATTGATGGGATGGAATTTCTTAAAGGCACCTGATAATTCAAAGGCGTACCAGAAACTACCTGCTGAAGAGGCAACAATTAATCGAGACCAGCTGATTATTTGGCCACCTCATGTAATAGTTCATAATACCAGTACAGGAAAGGGTAAAGAAGGGCGCATGGAAGGCTATGGAAACAAAACAATGGATAGCAGAATCAGAGGTAAATCATGCGGCTTTTCATTCCTTTTTCTTGCGTTTACATACCTGTGCAGACCCTTCTGGCATGGTTTCTTGCATTGGTTAGTCTGCACCGTAGGATTCTCTTCTCTCTTTTCTCGTTTTTTTCCTCTCCATCTTCAAGATGTGCTTATTAAGTAGGTTATTTCATCAATTGGGTTTGACCCAGAGCCTTGGAGATGTTTCCTGGTACAACCGTATCACCTCTTTGTTGTCTGTGACTTTGTGCCACAATAATAATCTCCTTGATCTTTTAAAAGAAAAGTCAAGGTCCAACTCCCTCTTTATGTTTTGCTAACACTAGAAGGATGCCTGAACAGGTATTCTAAAGTACAAGTCTGGAATCTAACAGGATTCTATTATTATCTGACATATTATCTCTGACAAAGCCTTCAGTTTGCTTAGATCCCTGCCCATTTCTCTCTAGTGTCTTGTGAATTAAAAGCTGCTAATACGTACCATAGAAGAATATTTAACTCTTGTTTGAGCTTTGATTTCAATACCTTACAATATAAGAATCTAGGCAGCAATGGTCTAAGAAATATATAAGTCTCTTCAATGATATTTTCTTGGGCCACCACTTCTATTTTCAGAACTTCTGGTGTGTCATAGTAGGTTCTAAAATGTGATTTAGTCTAATGATAGGTGTGCAAGTACCTGTATCTCGTCGTTGTCACTTTTTGTCTGCCTCCATTTTGATGCCTATATATATATATATATATACAGAACTAGGACTCAGTGGTGGGAAATCAAAGTCACTATATGGAAGGGACGGTCATTTGGGAATTACCCTGTTTAAGTTTGCGGGAGATGATTCAGGGCTCAGGGAAGCTACGAGAATGGCAGAATATTTTGAGAAAATGAACCGTGGGCGCAAGAGTTGGGGCAGGGTACAACCATTCACTCCAAGCACGGATGATGAGAAGAACCATACTCTTGTCGAGGTTGATGGGAGGACGGGTGAGAAGAAGAGGGTCCTTTATGGTTATCTTGCGACTGTAACGGACTTGGACAAAGTCGATATGGAGACAAAGAAGAAGACCACAATCGAAAGCCTTAGAGAACTCCCAGGAAGAAAGTAAATTACAGTTTTTCCACAAAAGGTATACTTTACTTGCGAGGTATCTAGTGCTTATTGAATCTAGATTCTTAGTCATAAGCTTGGAACTCGAAAGGAGGAAAGCAGAATTTGATGTTTTCTCAATAGTTGACAATCTATCTTGTTTTTTTCCTTAATCCTTTGATTCAGTGTTCATATTGCCTAGACTAATGTCGGTGGAACCTGATATATACGAGGTTCTGTTTACCAACATCCTTAGAATGTATAGTGCTTGATGATTTAATTTCTTTCTTCTTTCCGTGTTATATGTCTTCCTTTCGACTAGCGGTTCCTGCTTGTTCTCAAGGCTTTAAGCAGTCACTAAAATTGTATGTTGCTCACTCACATACCTGTGAGTATTCATCTTATGGTTGTTGTTTACGTTTTCTTTTGCTAACTAGAGAAACAAAGAAGAAACACGTATGAAAATGTGAGTATTGAAACAAACAATTGTGTCTTAGTGTCTTTGTATGTATTGATGTCTATGACAATGAGTTAGTGTTTGTTTTTTCCTTGGCACTCTGGTTAGTTTTACATTCTTATTTTGGCACCTTAGGTGGGTGACAACAATGGTTGTGTTTAGTTTAACTAGGTAGCTTCTTTTTTAAATTTATAAATTGGGATAAAAACAAAAAACATCGGATAATAGGGCATTATTTTGTGGGGGCTTTTGGAATTAACCACTAAATAAATTATGGTTTATTTCCTTATCTATGAATGGCAAGTTAGGTGTAAAGAGGTTGACGAATTTCCCTCTACTTTAGTGTGTTCCGACACATACACTTTGGTTCCTGTTTTCATTCAAATCTTTGGTTCTCTTAGGATTTTACCAATTTACACATCTGTCTAACGGGTTTTGATCAGCACGACTTTGTTACTGAACTAAAGATTATTAGAAACATGTCTCCAACATCTACAACATAAATTCTAGGTTTGGGCTTTGGCTTATGAGCTTTGTGAGTTTTAATTTCTATATTATCAAATGCATATTAGACTATTTCTTTTAAGAAACTAGTTGTGTTCATTAATCTATCGAAATGTATCATTATTGGTGACTATTAAATATTTACTTTTTTTTTTGGTTTAATTTCCAATAGTTAACGTTCTTAATGCATATATGAGATCATAGTAGCCTCCATCATAACAACAAAGATATAATTTTATAAATGTAGGAAAAAGTACTTTGAGTTTATGATAAGAGTTACATGCACTAAATAATAATTAAACATACTAACAACACACATATTAGAAAAAGAGTCTAGATTGTACAATGTCATAATCATATTACTATAAGACTCGCTAGACTCGGGTCAAATCAGTGCATGAATTTAAATCATTATTCCTTTTCGAATTCAATAATGTTTCCCTCACATTTTTCAAATTTTCTCTCCTTACTTTAAGCTTAAACAGTAAATGGCTGTTAAATTTTGTAGCCGGCCATTGCGGACCCATTTTAATTAGATAATTCTTAGCCGTCAATTCCTTACTTCGTATCATTCTAATATTGTTTTGTATCTGTTACTTTTTCTTATATAAATTGAAATAATAATGTAATAACAGTAAGATATTTTCTTGCAATAGTGGGTTAATTTATGTCACTGTCTCGTTTTACATTTTGGACATATCCACAGGTATAAACTTGTAGGATAGATCAATTCCAAATGATGGAAAAAGAAAAGAAAAGAAAAGTGAGCAGCAGCTTTAATAAATTAAAATATGAATATCGTTTAGTCTATATTATTGTGTTTGATGTTACAAGCAATTAAAACATAGTACTAAGATTAACAAAACTAATAAAATATTAGAGTAAAATGTGTAGTAATGACTCTTCTTCTTTGTGCTTGCTTCATTATCACGTTATGGAAATTCACAGCAAATATATTCATTCGGTCACGCGTGCCTGATTCATTACAGCTTTTCTTTAAACACATGTGTTCTTCTTACATTATACACTACACTAGATTTTATTTTCATAGTATTAAATTTATATTTGTACTTTGTAGTTTTTATTCAATTCTATATTTATGATTTTACCGGCAATGCTTCACTGGTTTCCGACTCAATGCATGTGGTGGTCAGTGGGCCTGGCCCACTTATCACTTTCACCTTTTTTTTTTTGCTTTTCTTTATACGATTAAAGCGAAGCCTAATATACTTATTACCACCATTCCAAACACGCCCTTATCCCACGTCATCCTTCACCTCTATTATTCCGCTTACGATAGCATACCCAATAGATATGTTAGTACTTAATCTGCGCATTTATAGCGCAACATAGAAAAGTATCTATTTATCGCGCCTTTAATCAGACTCCACCGAGACGTGTCGCTCTTATGAGTTGTCCACGTCACTGTTCTTTTGTCTCTTATCTTCTTCCTTCTACTTTTTGCCATTTCTAGGGTTTCTGCAATTTTACTCCAACACTTACGTTACCATCTCTCTCTCTCTCTCTATTCTGTTTTTGGGTTTGTTCTTCTCTACTGCATCAATTGAATTGTAGGAGTTTGAGTTTCTTAGCTTCCAGCGATGGGGTCAGTCCCCGATCCAGGTGAGTTGACTGAGTTAGCTCAGCCGAGTTTCGAGGAGTTTCAGAAGCAGACGTCTTTGATGACCAGCTGCACTCTTCTTTGGCAAGAGCTCTCTGATCATTTTACTTCGCTGGAGCAGAACCTGATGAAAAAATCGGAGGCGTTGAAGCAAATGATTGAAAGTTTAGATAACCAGACACAGACGTCGCTCGAGTCACTCAAGCGTAGGGAGGTCACAATCGACCACAGCGTCGAGATCGTTGCTGGAAAAGTAGGTGAGCGAGCTAGAGCTGCTCTCGAATCGCTTGAGAAAGCTAGAGATGGTGGTTCCAATGATGATGATGATTCTGGCGAGGTTGACGATGACGAAGGGCTTCTCTCTGCTCTCAAATCTCTTTGTCTTAAAATGGACGCTAGAGGATTCTGGAACTTTGTAACCGCGCGGAAGAAGGAATTGGATAATCTCCGGTCAAAAATTCCGGTGGCGTTGGTGGATTGTGTGGATCCGGCGATGTTAGTGCTTGAGGCGATATCTGAGGTTTTTCCGGTGGACAAAAGAGCAGACAAAGTGAGCAATGATTATGGTTGGGCTTGTGTTGTGATTCTAGAGAGTTTAACACCTGTAATGGTCGATCCGGTGATTGGAAAATCACGGCTACTTGTTACTCCGAGCGTTAAGGAGAAGGCTAAAGAGATTGCAGAGACGTGGAAGGCGAGCTTGGAAGAGAGAGGAAAGATAGATAATGTGAAGACTCCTGATGTGCACACGTTTCTGCAGCATCTTGTCACATTTGGAATTGTTAAAAGTGAAGATCTTGCTTTGTACAGAAAGCTTGTGGTTGGATCTGCCTGGCGCAAACAGATGCCAAAGCTGGCTGTTTCAGTTGGTTTGGGCGATCAAATGCCTGGTAAGCCTCCTAAGCTCTTATCTTGTACCTTTTGTTGTTTATCTTGCCATGCTAATTGTAAAGTTATTATTTGGCTTTAGAATTGGTTTTGTATATGGAGTTTACTTATAGAGTACCATACAGATGTACAGTTAACAATGTGCTTACGATTTGATTAGTCCATTTTTAAGGTTGTCTGGAGATTTTCTGGCAAATTTGTATGCTATAAAATTTCGGTTAAGTCTAACATTAAGGTCACCAGCTGTAATTTGAGTATCTCTACCAAATTAGAACTGATTATGGGATCTGTGAAAACCCTCTTTCTTTGTATCGTTTTATAATATCTTAGCAGACTAATGATGATTTGAGTTGTTATGCTTCCACAGACATGATTGAAGAACTTATCAGTAGGGGACAACAGCTTGATGCTGTTCATTTTACTTATGAAGTTGGCCTTGTGGATAAGTTCCCTCCTGTTCCTTTGCTCAAAGCCTATCTTAGGGACGCAAAGAAAACAGCAGCTTCTATCATGGAGGACTCTAACAATACTGGAAGAGCCACGGTATTTACTCATTTCTGTTGGAACTAAACATTTTTATATGCGAATTCCTGAATTTGACAAAAAAAAATTCTGTGTCATGTTCTCTTCCTTAAGCATCTCGTGGCGCGGAAGGAGCAATCAGCACTCAGGGCAGTTTTAAAATGCATAGAAGAGTACAAGCTCGAGGAAGAGTTCCCTCCAGAGAACCTCAAGAAGCGGTTGGATCAGCTAGAGAAGACCAAAACCGAGAAGAGAAAACCAGCAGCTGTTCCCGCCAACAAGAGAACCCGAGCAAGCTACAACGGCCCAATGCCACCAGCCAAAGCTGGGCGTATCACAAATGCTTACGTCTCTTCCTTCCCGTTCATCAGATCACCGTCTCACTCTCCTCAGTACGCTTCACCAGCAGCTTACCAGTCCCCACCTACTACAGTCTACAGCAACAGGAGCCCGCCTTACCCATATTCGCCTGAGATTATCCCCGGCTCATACCAAGGCTCTCCTATCGGTTACCCCGCATACAACGGTTATTGCAATGGTCCAGTTCCAGCTCCAGCTCCTCCGGTTTACCACCCACACCATCATCAACACCACCACATCCACCATCAGCAACATTACTACTGAATTAGAGACAGTGTGACAGCAAACAAGAAGGGAAAAATGGTAATAACCGACAATCACTGATATTGTGACAACTACTGTGGTGTTCTCTCGCTCTGGGTCTGCTTATTGTCTTTCTACGCCGTCGTTTTCGTCTGTAATATTTCTCTTCTCAGCCTAACAGTCTCTCTCTCTCTTAGTAACTTAGCTATATCCTTCTCTGGTGTGTATTAATTACATAATAAACTCAAGCTTTTGTAATGCCCTAATATTCAGTCAACAACTTATGTGTCCGTTAATCATATATGACAACGTCTCTTTGTCGTTTACTTCCCTCGATCTCTCATCATATATACATTTCAAATCGCAACCACACATCGGTTCTCTTGAAAGGTCATTGCTTTGAATCGATCATACAAATCATTCTTTAGAGAGCAGCAACACTTGAAACAGTCCAAGGAATTGACTTCAAAACATATCCATCAGTTGTCTGTTGAATTTCGTTTTTTATTTCGTCGGGTTAGTCTGCGATAACCATCAAGTTGGTGGAGACTCGATTTCGATTCAAGATCCATAGCCAGTGGTGAGAAAACTCTCTTGAGCGACCTTATTGCATACCAGGTGTTCGTCGATTTTGTCTCTTTGAAACCTCTCCGTTTGGTTTTCACTACGTTTTCAGAATCGATTTGTTTTCCCTTAATGGCTTTGACAATTTTCAGAAGAAATTGTTTCCGTTTACCGGATTTCACCTCTGTGTTTCGACCAGCAACACATTGTTTCTCCTTGAGATTTTCCAGCAGCGAATCTGAAAAGGATGCTGGTTTCATTGGTTTTGGCATAGAAACTGTGGATGATGATGCTTGGCATGTCTCATCATCTTTATCCCAATCCTGGAGACAGTTCCAAGCAGACACTGCCAAAAATTCGCCCTTCACAATACAAGGAGGAAGAGAAACAATAATTGATGATGGTGATCCTTATACTGATCATGATGAAATCGATAATATGCGAATTCGTGGTGATCTCTTCTACAAGCTCGATCGAGGGTCAAAAGAATTCGAGGAATATAACTATGATTTTCATCGCAAAAATCAACACAAGAAAGCTGGGAAAGAGCAAAACAAAGAAATTGAAACAAAGATGAAGAAGAAGGAAATAGCAAAGAGTTGTAAACAAGTTAGTGAGGAATATAAGAAGACTATGATAAACTCTTTTACTGGTGAAATGGATTATCCTATTGAAGCTGTGAAGAAGAGAGAAAGAACTCTTACGTTTAACCAACTCACGGCTCCTTATCATTACCCGTTTTGCTTGGACATATACATTTCAAAGGCTTCAGTTCGAGCATGTGTGATCCACAGGGTGACAAGTAAGGTTGTAACTGTAGCTCATTCCATTTCGAAAGACATGAAATATGATCTTGGTTCGACTAGAAACGCTGCAGCTTGTGCTGCAGTTGGAGCAGTCCTTGCTCAAAGAAGTTTGGAAGATGACATTCACGATGTTATATACACTCCTAGGAAAGGAGACAAAGTGGAAGGTAAGCTTGAGGTTGTGCTTCAGGCTCTCATTGATAATGGTGTTAATGTTAAAGTGAAGCTTAAGCAAAGGAAACTCAAGAGGAAGAATACTCATCTAACTGAAGACTGAAGATTCTACCTGATGCAGATAATGAAGTCATCAACTTTCTCATTTCTATCTCTGCGTACTTGTCGTCCATGACTTGAGTTTAGGACACGAGAACATTGCTCAAAGCATATGAATCGTAAAATCATAGTATACACAATTTGAGATGAGGTACCCTAAATCACACGAAATTAAATGATTGACTGTCTGTGTTGTGCTTAATTGATTAAAAAAATTTTGTTACAGATTTATACTAAGGCATGTTTTCTATGTTACTTTCAGCTGCAATTTCTATCTGAACTTGAAGAGTTTTGACTATTAAAATTTTGGATGAGACTTGGTAGATTGTGTGAAGCAGTGGAGGTTTGAGGTAGAGAGGAAAGAGGGAGAGAGCTTGTGACTTAACCGAAATTAACCGGATCGTACGGGACGAGATCAGACCGTCAAATGTGTTAACCAGTAGTAATTTTGGGTTTAGGATTCAAGCTGAAAGGCATGAATTAGTCAAGAAAGTAACAACGTTGGTAAAAGTGGGCCCACATGATATATTTCTGTTTCTCGATGTGGGGCCCAAAAACGTTATCCGTTTCCTTTCGTTCTACGTTTCTAATTTGGGTCAAAGAGTTGACTTTTCGACAAGGTAATCAAATCATTATATGGTCATCATCTTCCTTCATTCTACTTCCACAGCTAATCAACCTTTCTTCACACTGCACGAGCTTTTTGTATCGGATTGATCGATATTAGGTTTGACTAATATTTTATCTGTTTTAAGGTTTTATAAGATAGTGATTTGTAGGTTTATATTATGTATCGTAATGGGTTTTGGTAAATTTTATATCCTTCGATATAATCGGTGTCCAATGAATAAGTTTGTTTTGTAATACTATCAGATGATTCTAGTATTCTGGGAGCTGGTTTTTGTTGTTGATATATAACAACTGAATATTCTGTTTTGTGAAATCAAGCAGTGAGCTTCCAAACATGGCTACAGGGACTCCTCGAATTGCCAAAGATGTCACTGAAGTAAGCTCCAAGAGTCTTGCTTGTTCAACTATGTTCCTGCTCGTAAATGTTTTGTTGATTTCATTTTACTTTGGGCAGTTGATAGGGAACACTCCATTAGTCTATCTGAACAAAGTGACTGAAGGTTGTGTTGGCCATGTTGCTGCTAAGCTCGAGATGATGGAGCCATGTTCGAGTGTCAAAGACAGGTGCTTCCACAAACTCCGAAGTTCTGTTTCTGTTTCTGCTTAAGAGGTTCTGTTTGTGAACGGATATTAATAAGAAGTTGTACTTCGTTCCTTTTATTGTAGGATTGGTTATAGCATGATTTCTGATGCAGAAGCTAAGGGTCTTATAAAACCAGGAGAGGTATGTTTTTTAAAGGAAGCTATCAATTAGATTCTTCTTTATATAGTTTCTGAAATTTCGATTTTGTTTTTCCTTTAGAGTGTGTTAATCGAGCCAACAAGTGGAAATACTGGAGTTGGATTAGCATTCACAGCAGCTGCAAAGGGATACAAGCTTGTTATTACAATGCCAGCTTCAATGAGCATAGAGAGAAGAATTATTCTCTTAGCTTTTGGAGCTGAGTTGGTTCTCACTGACCCGGCCAAAGGCATGAAAGGCGCTGTTGCAAAGGCAGAGGAGATTTTGGCTAAAACATCTAATGGTTACATGCTCCAACAATTTGAGAACCCTGCTAACCCAAAGGTATTCATATTTTGAACGCCTTAGTGAATCAAGTCTCAGCAACCTTGAAATAGTATTGTGAAATTTCACTGTTTTATTGCAGATTCACTATGAGACTACTGGACCTGAGATATGGAAAGGATCTGATGGAAAAATCGATGGCTTTGTTTCTGGTATTGGTACTGGTGGTACCTTAACAGGTGCTGGGAAGTACCTCAAGGAACAGAACCCAAACATAAAGGTGAACTTCAGTTTGTCTCATGTGTTTTCTCATATTATCAGAATCTTCTTAGTAAACTCAAATTTGTCTCATTTTTTTTCTCATATTTCAGCTGTATGGTGTCGAGCCCGTTGAAAGTCCTATTTTGTCCGGTGGAAAGCCAGGTGTGTTGGTTTCTATCTTATTCTATATTTGTCAACGTCCCTGCTAAGCCTTGTAATTGTATTAAACCCTGAACATTAATAACCTCATATAACAAAAGGAAACTCTTGGCGTTCTTATCTTCTTGTATTTTGATCACCTGTTTGTCTAGAGGTTTACATTTAGGTTCTTCTGGTTTGGTGTTATTTAAAATAATTAAGGATATCACTGGTTTCAGTCTAACAATTTCTTTGATAATTTGCCCAGGTCCACACAAAATTCAAGGAATAGGAGCTGGTTTTGTTCCAGGCATTTTGGATGTTAATCTTATAGATGAAGTTGTTCAGGTAACTTTTCATCATCAATGTTATCTCGCTGACTCGAAACACATTGTCTTTACTATGGACGAGTGACCACACATTTCTTACTTTGGCTCCATCGTTTTTATAATGCTTTATGCAGGTTTCAAGTGAAGAATCCGTTGACATGGCAAGGCTTCTTGCTCGGGAAGAGGGTCTGTTAGTAAGTGCTACCGATTTTACTTCCATCTCTGTTAAGCCAACAATATTTTGGTTTAACTTTATCCTCACAATTAAGATTCAAACCTCTTTACGAAAAAAACGGCTTCTTATTTGCTATTATCACATTGGTCTTCCCTTCTATACTATTAGGTGGGAATTTCATCTGGAGCAGCAGCTGCCGCAGCAATCAAACTTGCAAAGAGGCCAGAAAATGCAGGGAAGCTTGTAGTGGTAAGTTTTATCCAAAGCTAAAAAGAACTAACAGTGAACCCACGGAAGCTAAGAGTCTCTCCTTGGATTCTGATTTATAACAAGAGATGTAAAACTGAATGATTTCAGGCGGTGTTCCCGAGTTTTGGGGAAAGATATCTATCGACTGTACTGTTTGATGCCACAAGGAAAGAGGCAGAAACGATGACCTTTGAGCCCTGAATCTCGTTCCTTTGTTTTCTTTGTAATACAAATAAATGATTTTTCTACCAACAAATCTTCTTCTAGTGGACTTTGGAGATGCAAATAAGTGATGTTCTTCAACATATATACCTTCAGATTCTGTCTGTATCATGTCATTGTGTGAACTCAATTTTAGTTTTTCCTTATAGTAAAGAATCCCAGGATTACTCTTTCTTTTTCTTCTCATTTCTGTCTCAACAAGCAAGAGAAATACACATAGCATACAACATAGAATATCATAGAGAAAAGGATAAATTCTATACCTACACATTAATGGATCAGAGGGGAGAACATCTAACTACATCAATAACTATGGAGATCGATTTTACAACCGAACCACTGCTGTCTATTAGACCTAGTTGATGCCTTAAAAAGAATAATCGTAGCGAAACAAATATAAAAATAGCATTCAAACACAAAGAAGATTTGTATCAAGATGAACCGCCAGTAAGCATATCTAAAAAGCCTTTGTCCAATTTGCCATGTGATAACATATCGAAAACCATACGTATGGTGGCAGTATCTGCAGAGAACCCACGCCTCTTCATTTCTTCGATGAGTTCAACCGAAGAGAATACCCCACTACCTTCGAGATGCGCCCTGATAAGTATGTTGTATGTACTAAGGTCTGGAAGATACCCATCCTCTTTCATCTTCCTAAAGAGCATATCGGCTCCAGACAGTGAGCCTTTCTTACATAGACCGCCAATCATCACATTGTAGGTTATGACATCAGGTTTCACTCCTTTAATAGAGAGGCTAGAGAATAAACTCCAAGCATCGTCGAACTTTTTAGCATCGCACATCCAGTGAATGATGATATTATAGATATCAATATTAAGAGTTATCTTACTTTCCTGCAAATTCTTAAATATTTCCAAAGCTATTTCTGGTTCTCCATTACCACACAATCCATCTAGCAAGATGCCATAAGTTACAACACTTGGTAGCACACCACGAGATACCATTTCTTGAAAGAGTTCTTTTGCAACATTAAGTTTTCCAGATTGACAAAATCCTTGGACAAGAGTGTTATACAAAACTGTATCTGCAACCAGTCCTCTCCGAGAAATATCACGGAAAAGCTTCATACCATCATCAACTCTTTTAGCTTTGCAGTAGCTACGTATGAGAATAGTATACGTAGTTATATCAGGATTGCATCCCTTGCCTATCATTAGATCCAACATCTGATTGGCCTCATCTAGGCAATTCTCCTTGCAAAACCCATCTATCATGGAATTATATGTAACGGTATCAGGAGCTATACCTCTTGTGATCATCTCATTGTATAATTCTTTAGCTTCTATAAGCTTCCCCGCTTTCACAAAAACATCAATCAAAGTACTAAATGTGAACACGTTGGGAGTGATTTTCCTTCTGATCATATCCCTCAACATCTGTGCACCATTATCCCATCTACCATCTTTACAAAGACCTCCTATAAGAGAGCTGTAGGTGACAACATCTGCCTTGATCCCTTTCAGTTCCATTTCATTGAAAAGGTTGAGCGCATCGTCCAGCTTCTCATCCTTGCAAAGACTATCAATGACAATACTATATTGGACAACTTCTGCTTTGATATTTCTTTCTTCCATCTTTCTTAACAAATCCAAAGCCAAGGCAGTGTTCCCTGACTTACACATTCTATTTAAAACAGGTCCATAGGTAATCGCATTAGGTTGACATCCGTATTCAACCATTCTATCAATCAAACCCAATGCTTCAGAAACTTTGCCATTGCGACAAAGTCCATTGATCAGAGTGTTAACCGTTACGACATTCAGCGCATGCTTCATTTCCACCATTCGATCAACTAGTGCCACAGCTTCAGAAACTCTACCCTCAAGACAAAACCCGTTAATCAAAGTCGAAAACGTGACTGTGGTAGGCTCATACCCAAGTTTCAAAGCTTTTCCAACAACGGAAAAACCGAAACGAATTTTATTTCGCCGACAAAAGCAATTGATCATAATGTTCAAAGTGTACATGCTATGTGAAATCCCCTTCAATTCCATATGCTTGCAGAGAGCTAACACTAAATCATACTGTTTCGTTCTAGCAATGGCACTATACAATCTACTAAAATCAATGATTGTAGGTAAAGGACGAGATCGAATCATGGATTCGAATAAATCAACAGCATCTTCAACCTTAATATCAACAATCCCATTACTCAATCTCTCTCTGTAAGAAAGTTTCGCTTCGCTAAGACCAGAATAATTGAATGAAGAAGTTCTCAGAGTACCTTTCTCAAAAGGATGAAACAAGTTCGAAGCTTTCCTATAAAGAGGAATCCATCTCTGTATCATCTTCTTCAAATTAATCGCTTCCTTTCTCTCTCTCTGAGTTTTGTGCTCTGGGACTCCGGGAAAGAGAAAGAAGGAAAGAAAAATCCGGTTTACTTATGATATATTTTTTTATATTCCGGTTCAATTGTTTTCTTAGTGTTAAAACTCGAACCGGTTTTAATCCGGTACAGCTACGAGTTAAACCCAACCCTTGTTTCTTCTTCTTCCTCACTCTCTGCGCCGTGTTTTCTTCCATCTTTCTCTCGATCGCTTCCTCTCAAGCGAGCTTTTTTCGATCTTCTACGTGTACGGTTTCGTTTGTAAAAGTAAGTTTTCTGCTATTTGTTAATTTATTTGTATTTCTTCCAACTATTTTTAAGGTTTGTGTCGATGTCGATCTCAAAGTAAACAGTATCTACTTCTCTCAAGCTTCTTCGATCCAGATCATGCTTCTTCGATGTTTGAAAATTATCCTTAACCGCCGAGGATACATTAACCTAGTTATGGAATCGTTGCGTCGAGTTAATTTAGGTGACATTAAAACCCTAGTCTCGAGAAATGGTCCTGATTGGCGGAAGGGATGTCAAATAGGTGGTTGAAATCTTTTCTGTGTTTAAGTCTTTAGACCACTGAATTTTCCTTGTTGGTGGCTTTCTCTACTTGCATTAATGGATTTTGATGCTATGAGACTGATGAGTTCTGGTTGATATGGTATGTGATTAGGAAGAATGATGTAGATGCAGTAATATTTAGATCCATTTCAAGGTTTTTTGTTTATAATGTTGACGGAAAGAGTTGACTGATGACAAAGGGCATGATTGTTCTTGTTTTGATTCAATAAGATGGTGAAGACTTTACTTTAGGATTTATAGTAATCTGTTAAAGTCTTATGCCTCACCATGTTATCGATTTATAGCTTCCGAAAGAATATTGAATTGGGAATCATCTTTGTCGTAAGATACATTTCAGGGAACTACTGTGTTCGTAACAACAAATTTTTAGATGTCGTTCTGTCGGATGCAGATTATTCTCTTAGTGTTGTTTGAGATTCTTGGTTGAATTGTGCTGTATTCTTCAACTATGCAAATATCAAGCAATTCCTGATTTCTTGTACCCCACATTTTTCTGTAGTTGGATCGAAGCAATGGCCAGCAAACCTGGAAGTGGTAGCCTTAGAGAACCACCAAATGAGCAAGCTGTTCTGAACATCTATGAAGGGATGAGATCAGAGCTAAGCCAAATCTACTCCAACATAACCGAACTCGAGATGCAAGTGAGCGAACACTCTCTTGTCATCAATGCTATTCAACCTCTCGACCAATCGAGGAAATGTTTCCGCATGATAGGCGGTGTTCTGGTCGAGAGAACCATCAAAGAGGTACTCCCAGCTGTTCAACGCAACAAGGAAGGGCTCGAAGAGGTTGTGAAGAAGTTATACGAAACATTGGAAAAGAAGAAGAAAGAAATTACAGAGTTTGAAGCTAAGTATAAAATCAGGCTAAGGA
Organism: Lepidium aucheri; assembly: GCA_900406435.1. Lineage (NCBI taxonomy): Eukaryota > Viridiplantae > Streptophyta > Magnoliopsida > Brassicales > Brassicaceae > Lepidium > Lepidium aucheri. The sequence goes on along the minus strand of OVBA01002565.1, from coordinate 8,806 downwards.
AGCAGGATGATAATAAGGGAGAGGGTAACAAGAAAGAAGGTAATGCTCAAGGTGTTCTTGTTGGAGCTGCTAGTTCGAGCCAGTAAAACTCTTCCAGCGTTTTATTTTGCCTTTGTATCTCTGTTTTGCTTGGAATTTGTGTTAAAGCCGTGACCTTCTCTGGAAAACTTAGATGTCTTGAATACAAAACAAGTGGACTGGAAAATTGCCATTTATATAGATCAGTTTGTGTTTTACGATTTCTTATGAATTGTCATTATCAGCTCAAGAAAGGTTCTTGCTTTAAACAGGAAAGTCTGTATTTTAACGTTCTAACATTTTAACTTTGTTGAACAACACAGCCTAAACAAGAACAAAAACAAACCGATTTCACATCACTAGTTTGTCACAAAATGGCATAAGCTTCTTAGTAGCCGTCTTCCTCTTGCCGGATTTCTCATATATCAGACTTCTCGTTAAGCCTAGCGGCGGCTGCAACTGAAGCCGCTATACCACCAGGGTGAGTAGACAAATTCGGGTTGTTCCTGAGCTCCGCGCAGACTACTCCCTCAGCGTCCTGCCTTGTAGCAGCTTTGTCGGCCGGTAGCTTTCCGGTCGCACCCTAAATGTTAAGACACTGTTAATAAAACAAAAAACATCGAAAACGTTTTGTAGTTCAAGGATATACCGCCAAAACATCAATGAGCTTGATTTTATCTTCGTCACGTTCAACAGTAGCGTTGTGATTCGCTGCGGATTGAGCTGAAGCGGCAATTCCACCAGGAGCTATCACATTGGTTCCAGAAGCTCTGACCTCTGCTGCTTGAATCGCTGCAGCATCGCTCTGATCAACAGGTTTGTTCCCAGCGGTTCGCACCGTCGCTTCCAATGCTTCCCCAATCGTTATCGCACTTTGCAAACTCAATCCCACCACATCTGCTTCCTTGGATGTCGCTGTCGCCACGGGCCTCGGTTCAATATATTGTCCAACAACCTATAACCAATCATCTTCCCATATCATATAAAAGAAAATGATCATCAGAATAAAGAAGTAATTTTGGAAACGAGTTGGAACCTCTCCACCAACGAATTCTGTAGTGACACGTGCACCAGGGACGTCGGTTTGTGCCACCGTGACGCCTCGTTCCGCGGCGAGGTCAGTTGTGTCACCTGGATGAACGAAGCCACCGCGTTTGTTAGCAGTAGCTGCAGACTGCATGACGGAAGCTGCACCACCTTTCTGAGTGTGGCCGAATACACGTGTCTCGGCTGCTTGCATCATGTTTGCATCCTCAGGCGCTATGGGCTTATCGGCTAGTTCGCCGGAGACTTCGAAAACGTCGCCGTACGTAACTGGCTCTTTCGGCCTACTCGGTTGCTCTTCTTGGCTCATCTCTCTATTCCGTTCTGTTTTGTGTTCACAGAGATATTGGAGTATAAAGAGAATTCTTCGAGTGTGGAACAAATTTTATGATATTATGACACTTGTTAAGTACGTGACAAGGACACACGTGTCAGTTTTCCACGTTTATATCAAGATGACAAAGCTTAGATGAGTCAGATCAACAGATATAGAGTTTGTCCTTTTCAGTATTCGGACACGTTTCAATATCAAGACAACATAACAACGACAAGAAGAAGAAGAAGAAAAAGGTTGGAAACAGAAGTCACCGATATGTCTAAAGTCAAAGAACAAATCTCTGTCGTGCTGGCAAATTCCCCTAACTACTCGGATATCTGTCATCTCTCTAGATCCTTGTTTTTCGTTGCATTGTATTTTCTATTTTAGAAAACAAGACTACTAATGAGTTTCCTTTTGTTCTCTCTGTGTTTTCCATACCCAAAATCTTCCAGCTTTGGTTCTCCGTTTTCTTTAACGGAGTTACAAGGCGGAAGAATTGTACCTGTGGCCGGAAAGACCAAAGATATGGGAGCCGGTGGAAGAACGTTCAACGGTCACGTGCTTTCCGTCGCGTTGCATCAAAAACACGTGCCTCATTTGGCCGGTGACTCTGTTCTCCAGAGAGGCATTGTTGAGCTTCTTTCACGGTGGGGCGGGCTTCAGATGGCGGTGAAGAATCAATGGGGAGGCCATGATTCTCTTAACAAATATCAGGAGCTTGCTCACCATCTTTTTCATCTCTTCTCTCAATCAAATGGTTCGATTTGCTTTCCCTTTCTTTGAATCATTTTTGTTAAAACCCTGACTATTTTGATCACATGAATTATGACTGTGCAGTGATTACGGTGGAAGAGATAGAGACTTTGCTACATGAAAGCTTGCTATTATCTTTCAACACAGAGATTGAAGATGGCAGCATTGAAGAGGTACTATTTCTTTAAAATGTTAGATGATCTAGTTACTTGTAAATTGAGACTTCGATGATGTGATTGGCTAGGTTGCTGAACAATTGATAATACTCCACGAAGAACATTTGCGTGGGAATCATTAAGCCAAAAAATACGAGGAAACTGTTTAGATCAATTTTTCCATGTACAAATTGATCTTTCTTTTGTAGTTCTTCCAGAGAATGTGAAACTTTGGCGGAGAACTAGTCAACATCATATAATTTTATAATAGATGAATCCACATCTATGTTTATGTGATGAAATCATTTGTATTATGATGAATAATATGCTTGCTGTAAATTCATATTAACTGGTAAGAGATTCATGATTTTGTTTGTGGATTGAGTCCGATCGGTTTTTGAACAACATGCAAATAAAATGATTTTTCTAGTTACAAGGAGATTCTTTTAAGGAAGAAGCAGATCCCACAAGAAAACGAAGAACCTATTTTAATCTCTAATAATTTCTATTTCTCTCCTTACCTTACATGACAAACCAATTGTGACAAGTGGCAAATGACAACAAAAATATTAAAGAGTTGTTGTAACAAAGCTGGGTCATATAAGTTATAACATACCATATAGACATCACGTTAATTGAGTCTTCCCATGTACAATTGGAAGCTTTTTTTTGAAGAAGAAATGATAGGCTTATTGTGAGGATCGTCAATGTATTACATCTCTGAATAGAAGACTAATTCGTGGGTGAGAGAGCACCGTGAATCGGGTTACAAAGTTTAGAGCTTAATCAGAGAGTGAATGTACACGATTACTTGTTAAAAAAAAAGAAAAAAAAGGATAGAGCCACACCCGCCACATGGAGGGCATAATGGTCAATTTATCTTCTTGTTTCCCCTAATATCTCAGCTCGAAGACTAACCACATCGGAGAGATAAAAAGTAAAGCGGACAGAAGAAGAAGAGAGTGAAAAAACAAAACTTAGATCTGCTTGTGGAATTGTACGGTCTGCTTCTGAATCTCACAAAGTTGATAAATTTTTCAGTTTTGTGTCGTTGAATTTCGATTCCGAAAGTTTCTTTCCTTCTCACCTTTGATTTACTGGTGTTTTCTTCTCTTGCGCAGGAAATTAGGGTTTGAGTGGCATGTCTGCTCCGTTTTATTCTCCGATCGATATGCATCCTCCTGGGTAATTATTTCTCTCGTTCACCAAGTTTATGATTTTGAAATTATAAGACCCTTTATCTGGATCTGCGCTTTGATTCTTTGTACGAATGAGAGGTCTTTTTTAATAACTTTATGGTGGAAAATGAGACCAGTTCCATTCTCTTAGATTTGATTTGGTGTGTGAAGCAGATATCTGTTTATAATTCTGACCTAAGTACCAACAATTCTTCTAGTTCAATTCTGTAGTTGAACAATGTTATCTTGAGAATAGGGTGCTAAAATATTCGAGAGTGAGGGATGAACAAAAAGTTATGGTTCTTATACTAGGGCTGTTACAAGAAAGGATATGTCTTTAGGGATGACTATTGTGTCAATCTCCATGAGCGATTTGTCATATGTTTCCTGAGTATGCTTGTTTTGATAGTACGGTATAATGAAATGCATTTCTAATTGTTTGTCTACTTGTTTTATTGGCGCTCTGGAGAAAGCAAATTATCTGTGGTCTTTGTGTATATTGAAAGCTTTTGAGGCCTAATCAAAATGTCTTCTTTTGTTTGGATTTTTGGATTTCTGTGTTTGTTTGGTAACACTTCTCCTTCAGCTCCTATAGTGCTAATTTGTGCTAATTTACGTGCAGGTTTGATGGTGAACCAGTTCCAGTCAATACTTACCAAGACAGTGAACCGGTTCCAATCACTACTTACCAAGACACTGAACCTGTCCCGCTGTCAGCATACCAAGAAAATGAATCAGATCCACGTGAATCCACTCAGCAAGAGAATGACGACTTCTGGGAAAACGGTTTCAACAGGGAAGAGGCTGTTATTGAAGATCCAGACCCCTTTCAGGCAAAGGAAAATGGAAAGAGAAGTGTAGATGACACTTCTTTCACTCATGGAGAAACCGATCTCAACCAACTTCCAGCAATTCCGCCGGTTTCAACTGGTCAAGGTCCACCATATGCCCCTGTTGATTGGCCAAGCCCTGGTGATGTCTGGACTTGGAGAGTTGGGAGAAGAGTGACAGCGACTGGGTTTCATCAGGATAGGTTTCTGATTCTCCCTCAAAGGCTTCAGCAAAAAAATGTCCCAAAGTCTTTTGCAAGCAAACCTACTCTTGCTCGTTATATCCAATCGAATTTCCCAAGCATGGATGCTGATGCTTTCTTTGCATCTTTTAGCTGGAAGATTCCAGCTCTCTTTCAGCCTGCAAATAAAGGTAAGGTTATTTCCTTTTATAATTCCACATAGTTCTTCCTTCTTCATTTCATAAATGAACATAACCCGTGATATTACACTTCATGATATGAATTACAATTATTTGTCATACTTTAATATGCTTCGGTGTTTTCTTTAAGCACACCAATTAAACCGTTATTGTTGGTGTTTATGGATATGATTTATGCAGTGTCTAGCTAGTTTAATGATTTTCTTTCTTTTGTAGTTGATGCGGCGTCTCTTTTTGAGGAGACATCGAAAGAAGTACAGACTGAGTTTACCCCGAATGATGGGAATGCTCAGAATGGGAAAAAGGAAGGAAACTCCCGATACAGCCAAAGGACGCGAAAACCAATGCCAACACAAACATATGAACCTCCTGCAGAGAAACCTAAAGCAACTCGAGGTAGCAGCAACAAAAAGAAGAAAGGAGCCACAACTCCGACCAGTGGAGGGCAACCATCGACCAAACCGAAATCATCCCGGCAATCATCTCGGCAATCCACAAAACGCTCTGCAAACCAGCATCACGGAGGTGCTGTGGACTTGAACTTCCTGGATGAGGAGGGTGAACCTGCTACTGCACCAGATACTACCAGAAAGAGAAAGAAACGCAGAGCTAACTATGAGGAAGAAGATGTTGCAGTTCCTCATATCTATGTCTCTCCTATGAATGGTGTTCTTGCGGTCTCACACACACCTATTGATGTTAACCCGGAGGAGTTTGACAGCTACCTGAACTCTCTTGATAATCTTCTTCAGCAGCCTCCAGAAGAGGTTGGGCAAGAGTCGTCTGTTCTTGTTAGTGCAAGCTCTCCAATGAGAGAATATGAATGGGCTGAAGCTCGAATGAAGATTTCGTCTCTTCTGGAGAGAGATTTTCCTAGTTTGTTCGTATCCAAGGATGTTGCAGAAATAGCAGCATTAGCAACTAAACTGAGGAAAGATCCAAACCTTTCCGCTGAAGAGATAGTGAGGTTGAAGCTTATTGAAGAGATTCCAACGTTCAGTGAAGTGTTTCAGGACAACAAAGGGGTGATTGAAGAAGCAGATAGGTTCTTTTCTGCACTGGAGCTTAACAAAGCCAAGGTAGCATCGCTGAAATATGAATACAGTGAGCTGAAGGAAAAACTAGGGAGTATCCAGATGGAAGTGGACACAAACTCTGAGCAAATCCGCCAAATCGATGACCAAATCGCTCAGCTTCAAGCTAGGCGGTCTGAATTGAAGCGGTACATTGGGAGCAAGGAGAAAGAGAGGGTTGATCTGAGCTACGGTCAGAAAATGGTAGCTAACTCGATCCCCAAAGTTGTGCAGGAAGTTCAGTCAGCTAATTCGAAGAAGCCTGAATGGGAATGTAAGAAAGACAATGCTCTTAAACGTGAAGCAGAGATCCTCTCAAAATTCGCTCCTCTGAAAGGCTTCTTCCTCTAAATCTGGCCTCGCTATGTATCCTTTTTATCCTTCGCCCTTATGTTATGTAGCTTTAATGTTTTCGGTTAGTGTTGCAGACCCTTCAAACTTGCTTTGTACTTCTACCCAGTTTATTGTAATGTACTTTGGAAGTCTCCGTTAGTCGGTAAACATAAGACGACCTTTTGTGCCGCATTATCATATTTATTAAGGCTCTAAATTGAAATAACCCTTGTTGGTCTTACGTCAAAGCCTCAATCTTTGTTTTATTACGAGCTTAATTGCCAACAAAAAGAAGGCTACAACATCAACGAAACGTGAAAGTTTACAGATTTTGTATACTCTCATGTTTCTTGATCACGCTCAGATACATTCAAAAGTCATGGCACTAAACCACCATTACATGGAAGAGTAACGAACATTACTGAACAAGCACAAGCCTTCCGCTTCCCATACCTTGTCCAAAATCTCCACCACCATCATCATTTTCTTCCTCTATAATCTTAGGCACCGTAACAATCAAAGCACCATCTACATAAGCCACCGTAACAAGCTCAGGCCTAGTAGATTCGGGTAGCCTAAAACGCCATACATCAAGCTCTAGTTCGTCTAAAGACAAACCCAACGACGACGACCCATTTGTCCTCACCACGATTTTGGTAATACCCGGATAAATCTCCACCATGTAAGCCCTCATATCTCCGTCGCCACCAGAGAAACCTTCTGTCTCCGCCACGAATCGAAAACAATCAGATTTCTCTTCCACCGCTACATCTGCCTCAGACCTCAATGGTAGCTCAAGTACGCGATTGAAGATATGTGGTAATCGTCGGAGATTCTTTCCGGATTCACGGGTCGGGTTATGATGATGATGATGGATCAGAGTATTGCTGAGCCTTCCGGGAATTGGGTGGACTCTCATAGCTTCCGGATCGGTTTTCTCGATTGTTGGCGATAGAATCAAATTGAGCAACAACAAATATGAGAAAACAAATCGGTTTTTGAAAGGAATCAAAATCATAAAAACGAAAACCCTAAACGCGTAGGGAAGAAATAACAAAATACCAGAAATTGTTAATGTTGGATATTTGTAACCGAAATCAGGATTGTCTTATCAAAGTAAGAATTTTTGCGATTGAATTTAAACCGATAAAAAGGTTGAAAGAGAAGAAAGAGGAAACCTTGGTAGGAATTGAGAAATGGAAGAAACTAAAAGATTGCGTCTTTCTTTCTTTCCTTTTGTTTATGAATGGGTGCGAAGGCGGCATGAAGAAGAAGCATTATCGGATATGAGATAAGGGCATTACTTAATTTACCTAAATACCCCTATTTTTATAATGTTAAACTTTATTATTGCCTATTTCTATCTATTTTGGTGGATTTGATTGGTTATATTCATAAACTAATAATGGAGATATTACTGTGAGAGACATAATAAAGTGGATTAAGAAATCTAGTGGTTGTGATTTTGAAAGACATGATCATATTGAAAGGTGTTTTTTTTTTTATATAATCATAGAGATATATATCATAGAATTATCATTAAGATAATACATATTTTCTAAAAAAGTTGATTTTTTGTATAATTAAAATGTTGATTTTCTACTTATGAGACGTGGAAGTTTTTTTGTTTGACATTTTCCCATTTTTCTAATTACATTTTTTGGTAAACTTTTCTAATACATAGGTCAGACGATATATCAATTACATCGTGTTAGTCAGCCAAAATACCATTTCCCTGTGATATACGTTTCAAATATATATGAGCTTTTTTGTTGGATTAAAATTAGCATACTAATTCATTAAAAGTTACAATTATTTAAAGTAGTAGTCCACTAAATGAACTCTTATTCCATAAATAGATAGATTCTTGTTATAGAATGAGAGGTTTACCACATGAATGTGTTTGATTTGAGTTGAATAAGAGTTGTGTGTTTCGCCAAAAAAAACAGAGTCGTGCAAATTTTCAATTATAGAGAGATAAACGTAACATGTAGAATGTGGTGGATATATAATACAATTGCAAAAGTACATAAGATATAGACATAAAAATGTTAAAGTTGAAAAAAAAAGAGACATGAAAATGTAAAATTGAGAAAAAGACACGCAACGAAAGTTCTTTGGTCTTTTTCGTATGAGAAGATTTGAAAGAATATTTTGCTTTATGTGAACCAAAGTGATTCTCTTTTCTTTTCATCTATTTGTTTCCATTAGATTATCAATTTTGACACATGTATTTGGTTTTGTTTTTATTTCACTCTATTTTTTAGTACTTGGTTATAGATTTTTGGGGAGTTTTACTTGATTGATAAATAATTCTTGTTTTATTCGATTACTGATTATTTTTTATTTTTGTCAATTTGTGATATTCGATATATGATTTGTATATCCTAGTTGAAATGTTTTATTATTATTATTATTATTATTATTATTATTATTATTATTATTATCTCTTATATAATAAAACCATAGCATTAACTTAAATATCGTGTTATATTGTCTGTTTTGGACTAGGTTGTATTGTTACTAGGAAATATTATCACNATTTATCACACAATTATATTCTGATAAGATTCTATAACTAATTAATTAATTATTATTATCTAGATTAAATATTATTAATTAATTAATTATAAATAATACGAGATTATCATAATTTTATACTTATCCTAGTTGATATTTATTAAAAACAATCCTCCTAATCCTAATAGGAAAACTAATAAA
>OVBA01002564.1:0-33380 GCA_900406435.1 Lepidium aucheri | reverse complement strand
ATTTTTACGCGTTCGGGTCGGGTTCGGGTATTTAATTTCGGGTTCGGGTCGGGTTCGGATCGGGTTCGGTTCTTATAAAATATTCTATTTCAGGTCGGGTTCGGATCGGGTTCTATTACAATAATAATTCTATTACCTAAAAAAATTATTTTTTTAATTAAGAAATCCTTACTAGAAACCCCCAATAATCACCAACACAAACTCAAAAAAAGTAAAAATCTCTTAACAACACTTTTTACTACTTTAATTATTATTTTATTCTTAGAAACCTAAAATAAGAAACTCACTATAATCTTGCTCTTAGTTTTTACTCTATGATACTCCAAAATTTGAGAAAAAAAAACAGAGACTTATTGTCATTTTTTTGTCAAGTAGTTATATGGAAATGTTCCTAACCATATTTGAAAATGAGTTGTCCTATATTTATAGTCCTATATTTATAAATTTATTTTATCATTAGGTTTTGATAAGTAAGAAAAAATTTAAGTAACTATAAGGAAAGAAATGTTATATTTAATATATAAGGATTGGAGAGAGACTTCTATTATTTTTATAATATCTAGCTAGCTTGTTGCATGTAAAACTGTACTTATACCCACAAACATAAAACTGTATGCTGAAAATCATACATAAATCCTTTTAAAGAAAATCATATATAAATCTATTTTTAAAAAATATAAGTATTGTTATGTAAACCATATTCACACATAAGAACAAGAACTATGGTTTTTGCACGTATAGGATTCCGACAGAGTTTAATGGTGTTTGGACACTTTGTATATAGTGTTGGAGGTTGAGCTCAAGTGCATAGTTGTGGGGTTGTCGCTTCTTTCTTTGTTCGTACGTGCAGGTGTTTTCATGTGTATATATATATATATATATATATGTTGAAATCCAATACATCTAGAACATTGATGAGTCAGCTGATGGAAAAGATGAAGGAGAGATTAGAGAAGATGAAGAGGACGATGAGACAACAAAGAGCAAAGCTTCATATCATCAGACTTTGCATCGTTATGCTTCTCTCTTCCGATGATAACTCTTGATTAATCTTTTTTTTTTTGATGTAAATTTTGATATTAAACTTAATTTCGGTAAATATTTTCATTTGATAGTTGGTGAATAGTGTACTGTGTTGGTAATCATTAGACGTGTAGAAATCTCTAAAGCTTGAATTATGCAGAAGGAAGCTTTTTTGTGTTTTCTTATTTTGTTCTTTTCGAATTCAGCGACATGATATATCCTTAAGATCTCGTAGTCTTAAGTTTACCTGCCAAAACCTATTTGCCCGCTAAAGTCTCTATAGACACCAAAAAGTCTACGAACTAAATGCGACAAATACTTTGATAGAGTTTACGAGGGCATTTATAATCGTTATTGAATGGCCATTATTATATGGGAGGGGATTCAAAGTCTATCTCTATCAATTTCATGTGGATAAGTAAAAGATTAGTACTATATCATTTGATTTTTGGTGTCAACAATTGGATTGACAATACTTGATTCATAATCAAAAGCTCATTTTTAATCTACAAAACTATATAGGAGAAAAGTCGAACTGCTAAAGTCATTAGCCGAATCATCATAACCACTAAAAACTCGATGATACTATACAATTTATTTATTAAAAATTCTTAATTGAATATCTTAATTCCTTTAATAAATAGAACAAAAATATTTTTGATCAGATAGTTAAATGTTCTTTTATTTTGTCACCGGAACTTCGTTTAAATTAGTAAAATGATTCATTATTATGAAACATAGGTGTAAGTCTCTCTTGGCTAGAGCATCTGATTTACACTGAAACTACGATTAACATAAGTAAATGATAGATTGTTAAAAAAATTGATGAGGGAGGTTATGTCCATAAGGATCCCATAAACCTCAAAAATTGATGAGTGCTCCTACTAGTTGAGAAGAATCAGATTTGATTTCCAACCTTTTGATCTTCATAGCTATTGCTTCTATAATCAGAGGTGAATTGGATAGAGGAAAATGATAGGCGAAGCTTCTCACCTTTCTTATATTAAAATAAGAATCCAATTTTAGCCTCCTTACTCTCAATCTTCCAAGATGCACCCAAGTGATAGATTATCCATTTCTCGCTGCTGAGTCTCAACCTCTCTAGTTGCAGTTCGATTCTAGCTTTGTTTTCTACTTGAGTTTAAGCAAGTTTCCATTCTTTCGCATGTGAAATGACTTTAGAGATTATTTCTTCTTCTCAGATATCTTTTGTTGAAAATCATGTTGTTTTTTGCTTCCTAGAGGTGCCAAATTATCCTTATTCTTTTTGGTCAACAGAGGTGCCAAAAACATCCATTTATACAATCTTATCCATCAAAATTCAATTCCAATAAGGTGTGTAGTCATGCATAATAGATTTAAGATTTGGGAGAAGATATTCGGGTTATGAATCCGAGCTTATTAATCATAATATTGAAAAATCCCTAGCAAGATTCTAAACAAACATGAGAATCATCGGAAATATTTAGACTCGATAATTATGTTAGAATTTTATAGCTGATTCTGGATAGTTGATTAACTTTCAAAAATCTATCTAAATTTTGTGAGAAAATTTCAACGGAATTATGCATGTCCGGTTGGAAAATCATATTTGATGATTTAGTTACCTTCAATTAATAATTCTTAACGGTTTTCTGTCACTAATTTGGTCGGATATCATGTGAACCAAAACAAAATATTATGACACTTTAAGCAAACCAATTTTATTAATCAACAACTATTCTATACATATACGTTATTGGTATATAAGTTAAAAAAATAAATAGATAGTTCAAAACAAGTCTTGGTTTTTTTCACCCGCCTCATTAGTTGAATTAAATCAGAATAGAGTTTGGTGGAGGATCATTAAACGCAAGCCTTGCCTTCAAGTCAGCCTCATGATTACAAGATCTAGGAACATGAGAAAAGCAAATAAAAAATGAAAGAGGAGAGAAGCTTGGTGATGTCCGATAACACTGTAACGATCTCTGTACGAGTCTTGTCGTTTACAGTAACCAAGAATAATGATAATGAATCAGATTTCAGATCAATTCGTAAGAAACCCAAAGATTTTGCATGCTTCGGGGAACTTCTCATTGCCAACGCATCTGCAACTAGAAGAAAATCCTTAAATTAAACCACCTCCGATCCAGAAAGTGATTGGGTTGGCTGTGGCTTGAAGATCCATCCAAGTCCTGCTGTAAGGTGCTTTCACGCTATAAGGCATATGTGTGCCAGATGATTTGGTTTGGATCCATGGGAGCCTTGTCAATTGTTGAAGATCGCTTTTGCACTCGACCATATGGAGATCCAGGTACTTGAGCATTTGAACATTCCTTGGCCATTGTTATAGCATTGTTAAGCATATCTTCCACCAATTGATTGAGGTTGTTGAATTGCAAATTGTTTCTAGATTTCCACAGTGCCCTTAGAGGTAGACACTTTGCATTCTTTATTGATCTCCATATATGTGGGAAGTTTAAGACATTTGTGCGGAATCAAGAATATGATGAATTGGAGCCGAGCTCCACACTTCTTGGCAAAGCTGCAAGAAAACAGAAGGTGTTCAATACTTTCCTCTTGTCCACATTTCTTACAGTTTGGGTCGATATTTAGGTGTCTAGGTTTCAATCTCTCTCCAACAGGAAATATTCCATTTAAGGATTTACTTCGGTGATATGGGGAGAGTCCACACATCTTTTAACCAATATGTTGGGTAGTTGTTTTCCCTACTTTTTGTGGCTTGGTAGGTTGCTCTGGCTACAAAGTAGCCAGATTTGGAGGTATATAATCTACTCTTGTGGTGCATCCAGACTCTAGCATCTTCGGTACCATGTTCACTCAACTTAATGCATCTGATTTTTTATTATAAGTGTGGTAAATATGTTTTGATTTCTCCAGATTTTAATCATTTGAAAATGGATAGCAATTCTGTAACTTTTTCCTATTGATGCTTTGTAGGTGGATAAGTTGGTCCCATAGCTGGTTTCAAAGGGATCCAGTATTCCGACCAAATATTGGTTGACTTGCCATTATCTACCGCCCAACTAAGGTTGTCCTTCAGTAGGTCTCGGCCCAGAAGTATTCCTTTCCATGCGTGTGAACATGATGAAGGTTTTGAGCACTTTAGGAATTCATTATCCTTACAGTACATTGCCATAAGCATTTGTGAAAATAAGGTTTGTGGCTGAGTTAAGATTTGTCAGCTTATTTTTGCCAATAGAGATACGTTTAAAGCATGAATATCTCTAAATTCAAGGCCTCCTTTTCTTTTAGATTTTGTCATTTTACTCTATGAGATCTATGCCATATTTTTTTTAGGTTTCCTATCCCACCAAAAACAGGCCAGCTTTGACTGTATGTTGTTTTTCAAGGAGACATGCAGCAAGAAACACGTCATAGCGTAAGTGGTCATCGAGCTGAGGATGCTTTTGACCATAACGTCTTTACGAGCGTGGGACAGGTATTTAATTGACAATCTTACCCTTTTTTGGTGAATCTTGTCAATGATGCTAGTGAATAAGTCTCTTTTCCTTCTCCCAAAGTGCTCTGGAAGTACCAAATACTTGCCTAAGCCTCCTTCTTGACTGAAATGCATTGTTGCTTTCAGCTCCTCCTTTAAGTGGTTGGATATTTTCCTTGAGAATGTCATGGCAGATTTTTGGTTATTTGTAGATTGTCCTGATGCTTTTTTGTATTTTCTGATAATATATTGTAGTGTGTTGATGTTCTTCCTACTTCCTTTGTAGAAGAACATCATGTCGTCAACAAAAAGGAGATGGTTGATATTTGGTTCCTCCTTAGATACTTTCAGCCCTAGTATTGACATGTTCTCCTGCGCCGTATAGCAGAGCCTTGAAAAAACTTCACTGCAAATAATGAAGAGGACTAGCGAAATAGGATCACCTTGGCGGATTTCACGGGTAGGTACAATTTGTCCTTTAGGTTCCTCATTGATTATCACTTCATAGGTCACTGAGATGACACATTTTAAAATCCATTAAATGAGCATAATGTGAAAGTTAATCCTTATAAGAACATTCTTGATAATTCTCACTCTAGTTGGTCGTATGCCTTATTCATGTTAGTTTTGCTTGTTATTGCTCCATGTTTTCTAGTTTGAGAGTATTGAGGTACTAGAGGATTTCATGAGTTATAAGAACATTGTCGGTGATTGATTTTCATGGCACAAAAACATATTGGGTCCCTGAGATGATACTTAGGAAGAACTGAGCTTAATCACTTTGTGATCATTCTTTTTATCACCTTGTACGTGAAATTGCAGAGAGCAATTGGCATGTATTCTCCCACTTTGCTTGGATTTGGGACTTTAAGAATTAACCTTATGAAAGTAGAGTTCATGGATCTTGAAATTTCTCCTCACTAGAAGAAATCTTTTGTTTCTTTGATTATTGCAGATCCAACTATTTCCCATTTTGACTTGAAAATAGCCGCAGAGAGTCCATCTGGGCCAGGTGCCTTATCGAAGTGAATTGAGAATACTGCAGATTTAATTTCTTCATCTGTCGGGTCCTTGATTAGGAGTTGATTATCCTTGTTCATTACTTTCCTATCAGTTACCTCTTCATTTGTCGTTGAATCATGGCAGCCAGAGGATGAAAACATGTTCTGGTAATACTCGGTGATCACATTTGCGATTTCCTCTCCATATGGACTGCCAATCCATTCGAATTTTCAATAACTGTGAAGGAATTCCTGATTTTGCTTGCTTTAGTGATTGCATGAAAGTAGACTGAGTTTTTCCCTCTAGTTGAAGCCAAATGATGCAACTTTTTTGCTTCCAGAAGTCCTTTTCCTCCTCATAAGATTTTTGTAGCTTAGCTATGACCCTTTGATTTTCTGTAAGTCATTAAGAGGTCTTACCATTTCCACTTAAAACTCTCTTTTGCAATTTTCAATTCCAACTCTACTATTTCTGTTTTTCTCTTTGGTCCACTGAATAATAGCTTAAAGAATATTCCGTGATGGAATCCATTTATGGTTTATCAGAGTATGAATTTCAGGATTGTTTCTCAATCTCCCATCGAATATGAAGATAGCTTTCTTTCGGTTGCCTTTCAGGTCTACAGCAGGTGATGAGAGGTTTATGATAAGACATTTCAAACCAAAGGTATGATGATCTGCCACATGGAAATAATTTAAACCATTTCTCCAATGTCATCATTGTCTAGTCTACACTGTACTGTATGACAATGTCTATTTCCTCTCTATGAAAGAGCACTCCAGAGTGGTCGAGGTCGAATAAGCCAACCTCAGATACGAATGACCTAAAGTCTACAAAGGAGCTTTCTGGTCTAAGAGGTCCACCATTTTTCTCGTCATTAGATAATGTGTCATTGAAATCCCCCATAATAAGCCAAGGTGATTGCCTAACTTTTGTTAATTCTAGCATGTGTGACAAAATTCTTTTCCTTACAGGTTTGTCTGTATTGCAGTAAGTGAAATAGGTGTAGAATTTGTTTCCTTCAAACAATATATGGGTCTTGATAGCATCTTGAAAGGTTGATTGGATATCAAGAGTTACTCTGTCTGATCATAGCGGCAACAAGCCGCCTCCACCATGGCCAGGAGGTGATACTAATTTGTGGTGAGCAAAATGGAGACTAGAAACTTTCTTAACTACGCATTCATCTGCATTCTTTGTCTCCATAAGGAATATTATGTATGGATTATAAAAGTTTTTAATCTTTTTGGACAACAAACTGTCAAAGAATTCTCAAAACCTTGGTAGTTCAAGGTGATTATGTTTAAGGAAGAGGAGCTGTTGGATTGTGAAAATTCTACTTTTTCCCCTCTATGCTTGGTCTGCTTTTAGATTACCTACTTATGTCTGCTTGATCATGGATTTGATTTGTAGGGGGAGTATGAGGCTGAATTCTTGAAGGTCCTACTGCATTAGTTGACTCTGGATTACATATTTCTGAAAAAGGAATCTTAATTCTCAGAGAATGACTGATTTGGATTGTTTTTCTTTTCCTATAGTTAATTCCAAGGAAGACTCAAGGGCTAATTTCAATCTTCTTTATTGTCGCATGTCTACTTTTAACCACATATTGAGGAGAGATATTGGTATTAACCTATTCTGAAATCGTCAAAGTACCAATTCTCTAGAGTTTTGAGGTTCAGTCTAAGTTGTGTGCTGGTCCAAGTGATTTAATTCTTTGTAAGGATGAAACACGCTCTGCAGCTTTATTACTAACCGGTGATTCTAATCTTTTTAGTGTAGATACTATAATCATGTGGGTTATATTATTTACAGTGATGGGACTCAATCTGTATTGTTATGATGTTTAGTGAGATATATTTGCTGCAGAACTTGAACTCGATCAATGACAATGCCAAGGCTTTAAAGTTCAGAATCGAGGGTTTCTACCGTTCTGATCAGAGCTGTTCTAGAATTATGAGCTACATTCTGATCAATTTCACCTGCTTTGAGTGCTTGCTAAAACCAGATTTTCCTTGCTACACTCTCTATGAGGTCAGTTATGTTCACATATTGTTCCATGAAGTTTTGCAGTTCTCCCATTGGACTATTGAGGGGATGCTGGAGGAGATTGCTTTCCACTAGCCTAGGAGTTTTCACCACTTCAGGAGTTTCATGAGCTGATTCTGCTACTTTTTCCAAAGTTTCCTCCTGTACTCATGTTTTGATACATGTCGCCATCTCATGTTGCTATTAGTGCCATGTGAGTTTGATCTGGACCTCCCTGTATTATAGCTCATGGATGAATTATCTTCCCTTCTCATTTGAGTATCATGAGGAGGTATGTATAAGGATAGCTCTTGTTGTATCTCCCTGTCAATATCTAAGGTTCCAATTGGTTGGTGAGACTCTGATCTTTCTCTACTTAATTGGGCATTTCTGTATACGCTCACATTCCTTGACTGCAATTGTGTTTCCTTTGAAGCAGGTTCCTTAGTGAAAAGACAAGCTTTCTCCTCATGGTCTAATCTCTTACATTGGTTTCCAAGTTTCTCATACATAAGGTTAACTGTAGCCTCAGATCCATCTGTGAACTCAATAATAAGTTTCATAGTAAGAGGTTTGAGTCCATTCACCATTACTCTCACCCTTGCAGTTGTAGATGTTATTTCAATCTTTTCCACATTGCCTACCAATGCTTGTTATCGTTTTAGGGGTTTAGAGGTGAACAAGTAAGCCTTGGACCCTTATCCAGAAAGGGATTATAGAGAGGGAGTTGAGGTCAACAGTTGTTTCCCATTTCCCAATATCACCATTTAGCAAGCAAAATGGTATAGCCCGTTTTGGAATACTGCTTGTAGACTGTGTCTGTTAGCCCTGGACATAATAATTGGAACCAAAAAATTGAACCGAATCGACCCGAAAATTTTGGTTTGGTTTGGTTTCGGTTCCTAAAAAAGAACTAGTCGATCTAATTTTTAAGTAACTTCGGTTTTTGGTTTGGTTTGGTTCGGTATTAGTTTTTAAAAAGAATCGTTCGGTTCTAATTTTTAGGTAACTTCGGTTCTTGGTTTGGTTCTCGGTTTGGTTCCGAAAACTAAAAGTTACCAAATAGGAACCAATAATAGTTAGTACTAAATACTTTTAGTTATTTTTTTGGGTATTTGGTTACTTTTGAGTTACTTTTAGCTACTTTTTGAAAAAAAAACTATTTGGAACCGAACTAATTTTATTTTAGTACTTATTCGGTTCCACTTTTTTAGAACCGGAACCGAACCAAAATCAAACCGAATATTGATAGGTACCTATGGGTTACCATATTTCCAGAACCAAAAAAACCAAAACTGAAACCGAACCAAACTGAATTTTTGTTAGTACCTAGAGACCAAATTCTCTGTTATTTGGCATTTGTAACTTGACTAATTACCATGCGGGAGTGACTGTGGATAAACATCAAGTTATCAAAACCTACTTTAACTCTGCCAATAGTTTCCACTTAATCATCTAGCATGGGGCCTTTTTCTTTTTCAACATATGACATTCGATTTGTCATCTTTCTTTCATGTTGTTTGACAATTTTCCAGAGAATTTGGAGGTGTTGAGATGGACTTTGCAAGATTAAACTGCACAATAAAAAAGATTAGAGCTTCAACACCAAAGAAGGTGCCTAGTTTCTCTACAAACGTGGGATTGTTTTGGTTTATTCTCTAGAGGATTACGAGAGGCTATGATGTTGAAATTTTTATGTGAACCTTTAGATCTAGTGGTAGTGCACCATTCTCCAGTAAGAGGAGGTCAGAAAGCTAAGTCAAGCACACATAACGAGAAAAACTTTTCTATTTAGGAAGCAAAATCAGGTAGATTTGAAACTGCCACTGGTATTGACAAAGGTGCATGAAAGAAAAAAGTTTTAACGAATTTATTGTTCAAAACAAGTTTATTCTTAAGGAAAACAATCAAAAGTAAATAAGTCAAATAAGGCTTATATATTAAAGTGGAAGACACCTATATTTTAGACTTTAATTGATGTGTTATTTTATTGTAGGATAAAATTAGACTATGATTTGGAGTACATTGTAAGTTTTAATCTTAATTGTTTATTTTTATCTACTTTTAAATCTTGATAATTGAATTTAAAAATCATAACAATTTTTCTTATAAAAAATACTCAAAAATACTTTTATTTTAGTTTGAAGATTAAAATATATTCTCAAAATATTTAATAGCTTTTATTTATTCATCTTTTTTTCAAAAAAAATTATGTTTTTGTTCCTACGGATACAACTGATTTGACATTAATCTTATTTTGATTTTTTTTGTCAACTTAACTCATTTAAGAGAAAGAAAGAGTCCAAAAAGGAGGAACATTGTTTACAAAAACTTGATTTCTAGCCAAACTACGAACACTATGAGCTAGCACCAACTCAACATAGTCCACTAAAAACTCCACCTCCATGAGTTGAAAGCCCACCATGAATGTCATAGCCCAGAGAAGCGCCTCAAACTCGGCATGCAGTGGAGAGAGGGTTCTTCTTATACATTGAGCGCCCAGATTAACTCCTCCACACTCATAAGGGAAACCAAAACCAGCCTAGTCCTATGAAAAGATCGGAATCCTTCCATGAAACATCAACCATACATCTGTACCCAGAAAACACCGAGTTTGCAGATATAGGTCTAGAGATTAAAGCATTTGTAATGTTTATGTCTATTGGTAGTTCTCCTCTTGAACCGCTTATTTCATTGTGAGCTAGAGCCCAAACTTCCGCTTCAGCCTACGCATTCAAAATAACACTTTGAATTTATGTGATCTATATAACACTTTAGAATCAATATCAGTTAAAAACATTATGTATTGTACTCTTGGATATTCGCGTATTCGAGTTGGTTCCTGTTAAACTTCAGATGGGCTCATGTCTTTCAGGTATGCAATTTTTATACCTATTTAGGACCTATATATATATCGGCTCAGGTTTGGGTCAGGTCCACTCAGTCAAGATACTATCTCACATGTTTACATGTATTCTTGTTAATTGGATACCCATTTGAATATCGGTTTAGTTTTGGATATTAACTAATACCGGTAGGTATAGATGAAGAGAGTTCATTACGTATTTTCTCAGTTTTAGGTACTACCTAATTCCCAAAATTTTGAGTAAGTTTTGATTGAGATTTCGAATATAAGATTTTATACACATGCCTAATATATTATATATATCACACATATGTACATAAAATTATTAATACAGGCTTATATATTATTTTATTACTGTTAAAAAATAATCGTATGAAATTTATTAAGTTAATTTGCTGTAAAAACAAGCTCTCTGACAGTGCAAAGGAGGGATCAACTAATTCGATGGGAAAAGCCCGATGTAGGATGGTTTAAGCTTAATACGAATGGAGCCTCTAGAGGTAATCCGGGATTGGCAACGGTTGGAGGAGTATTATGGGACCACACGGGTTCTTAGTGTGGTGGTTTCTCTTTGAATATAGGAATATGTACTGCCCTACTTGCAGAATTATGGGGTGTATATTATGGTCTGTATTTAGCTTGGGAGAAACGAGCAGCATGGGTGCAGCTAGAGATCGACTCTGAGATTGTGGTTGGGTTTCTATTGAAAGGGGTTGATGACTCTCATCCACTTTCCTTCCTAGTACGATTGTGCTATGGCTTTTTGTTAAAGGACTGGACAGTCCAAATTTCACATTCGTTTAGAGAAGCTAACCGTTTGGCGGATGGCTTAGCTAATTATGCTTTCTCACTACAACTTGGTTTTCAAAATTATGATGCAGTTCCGAATTTTGTTAGTTCGATTTTCCGAGAGGATTTGGCTGGTGTGGCTTGTTCTCGAGCTGTTAGAGATGTTTTGTAATTTTTTTGAGTTTTGATTAATAAAATGGGACTAGACCCTTTTTCCCAACCAAAAAAATGATTTTAGAATTCAGTTGTGTTTAACTATACTATAAATCAGTTCGACAATACAAAACTATATTATAAATCAACATTAGTTAGATAGATGACGGATAGGACGTAAATCCATGTGTTTAAAACATAATGTGATAAAATAGATTATTTTCTCAATATCTTACGTACAATAACTAAATCATCAACAAAATTACTTTAATAAATTTCATATCTGAAAAATACTGTTTTTGAATTTTTATGTTTTCGATAATTAGATCGATAATGTACCATAAATAGCCTAAAACTTATATCTCTAAAATTATTTTTAAATCATAAGTCATTAGCTGGATATCTGTCTAACCACGTAAAAATTTAACTAGTTTTAAATTTGTAACTCAAAATATTTTTGGGAGATATCCATTTTTTGGACAAAACAGATAAGGTATCCCAAGACAGTAGCATTTTGATACCGCCAGGAAGGGGAAAAACAAATGCGAAGGAATCCTATTATGTGGGTATATTATCTTGTCTTAATAAGAATTCTCTCATTTATTGTCCACCAATTTAGTTGAACTCAAAACCAAAACTTAAAATATAATTCATAAAAAAAAGATAATATAATGGCAGTAGATAACCCGACCAGTAAAAACACCAATAGCTAACAGCTGCGTGAGGCATCACCTATCCATACATTATTATATTTCTTTATACGTCGCATTCTGAAACACATACACAACTGAATGAAGTAGATTGAACAAAAACATAACTACTTAGTTTAAGTTCTTTCCATGTCCCACACAATAACACTTAGGAATAAACAAAGACATGATCCCAAGACCCGACAACTAATAGAGATGTGTTTATTCTTGATTCATAACTTGGGGTTTTAACTGGGTCAATCCAACCAGTTTAGTCCCCAATTTCCATTATTTTCAAAAATATCTTCCCAATCTACTCCAAAAATGATCTATTAGTTGGAATTTTATTCAAAACCATTAATAAAAAAGAAGAAAAAAATTAAAAAGGTCGCAGTTTTCCCTTAAAAATATTATTTTTAGAGAAACAAAGACTAATATAGATCAAAATTGTCTAAAATGAGTTTTTTTTTAAAAAAATGTGTGTCGAGTTTTTCTTAATTTGGTTGTTAGAATGATTTAGCTAATGATTTTGACATAAAAGATTGGACTTTTTCCCACTATATCTAGTAGATTTAAAAAGGGTTTTGGAAAAGGAGTCGAATAGGACCTTTTCCAAATTATTAAAAAAAAAATTAATTTGTCTGAGCCTACCATTCAAACTTATATCCAATTAACACAAACTTAGTTATGTCTACTATTCTGTTTTGTTGGGGAGAAGAAAGAAAATTCCCTTTTCAGAGAAAAAGATCTTCATCTTGGAATTGTTCAAATTGAGCAAAATCGTACAAAAATTATCATGTAGTAACATGCTCTATCTTTGAGCTACACTACGAATAGGAATTATATATGTATACAAACATGCAACTGTGCAATTTTCCTATCATTAGTTTTATTTTCTTCCTTTGATGAATAGAAAATGTGATAACTGAGAGTGAAAGGTGGAAGCAAAGCGAGTGAAGGATGTCTTGTCATCTTCCTTTATAGTGGAATCCACTCTTTTTGTTTTTGTCACTTGAGGCGACTCCTCTCTCTCTCTCTCTCTCTCTCTCTCTCTCTCTCTCTCTCTCTCTCTCTCTCTCTCTCGCTGTACGTAAACTTAATTACAACTTTTAGCCTGTCTATATATTCGCCACTCCAGAACTACTCATACCAACACATATATATATATAGAGTTCTTGACACAAAGAGTAGTGTTGGTGAAAGAAGATGAAGATGTCCGAAAAACGAGATGGGTCGGGAAGGATTACTAAGCTTCGGTGTTGGGGTTGGTGCAAAGAGCAGAGAACACGTGCTTATATTATCTGGAAGTGCTTGCTTTTCTTGTTACTGCAAGTAGGATGACTTATGATCGAACATGGATTGTGTAATCATGCTTAATGGTTCGTTAACACACATTGTACATAGTGCTTGATTTATCAATGGAGATTGATTTACAATGTTTTTCTTAAAGTCTCTACTCTCATGTGTGTCGTGTCTTCAATTTACGTAAGTAAATCTTTATTGTAAGGTAGTTCAAAATTGATGATTTGTCCAGTTTCTTTTACTTAATCCAGTCTTAAATTAACATGTCCATATTGAAATTGTTTATATATTATAAGAAAACATGTTAAATTGAAATGACCAAAAAATTGATCAAAATGTTTATTATAAAAAATTTACCAAATTTTGATCAAATAGATTTTTGTCAGTAAATAATTAAAATATTTTAATCAAATTGTGATCAAACATATTTTTTGGTTAAAATATTTTGATTTTATGACCAAATTGAAAAGTTGACGAACAATTTTAAACTACGCTGTTATGATAAAAAATGTCAAAAAATCATCTTTTGACCTATTTTTGATTATTATGATGATCATATTTTGAGTATTTTCTTATAGTGATATAATTACTTTGTTGACAGACCAAAATAACTTTTCTCTGAAGACTTGCTCGTTTATAATGTTCCACCATATGGTATGCAAAAAAACTAAGGTTGAGAAAGTATTTTTGTCAAGTGGTTAAATACTATATTTATTGTTTTTCTATCTGAGTTTGATTCCACGAAATCATATTTGTCGTACTTGATATTGTTAGAAGTTTGGAAGGAAGAATAACTATAAATCGAATCTTGTCAATACAACTATTATTGATAAAAAAAAGACTAGGGCTTAATGGGGACAAATTATTTGTGACTATTAAATGACTTTGAACTTGAGAATTTCTTTTGATACTATAAAATTCAAATCTATTGGATTTTTTTGTCAAGATCTAGTGGTCTTTTGTCACACTCTCTAACTCTATGGAAGAGTTTGATATTTGGTACCTAGAGGATTTACAAAGAGAATACTACCACTAATCCACTTCTTTTTGAACGGTGGACCTTTTGAGATACAAAATTGTTTGAAACTTTTTTTATTGGTCGAAAATAAGATATATATATTGATTCAAGAACAAAAACAGAGTGGACCTTTAACATGGTATTTTTTGCTAATTGATCAGCTACTAAATTAAAAGAGCGACTAATGTGAGAAACACCGGTAGATATTCTAGAATTAATGACTGTAACTATGTCTCTCAGCGTCTCATAGATCTGGGTGGGGAATTGTTTGAATTAATTGCTTGAGAGAGTTAGAGTGAGTCAGTGAAGATCTGAAGGGTTGATAACCCAATTCAATGGCGTGTGAAGCAAAGCGGCTAGGAGAGCATATGTTTTGGCCATTAAAGGTGATTTGATGAACAGTCTTGACGATGATGCTTCTGTGGTGGAGATCCCAGCTTGGTTTTGGAGAGACCAATCGATTCCTGCTCTGAAGGTGGAGCTATTTCACGATGCATCAAAAAATATTTTAATCTACTCCACACTATCACTAACAGAGGTACACTTTGGCTTTAAGCTTCCTCTTTCTCTTTCACAATCGTGGATTTCAACCTGAGCAGATTGCCACTCCCTTGTTGACTTGATTGCAGATGTCATTGTTTCCTCTAGGGGAAGAGCTTTGTTGTTGAAGATCAGATTATTCCGAGCAGTCCATAAGGACAAGTAGATCCACATAATGATAGGTTCTAAGCTTGTAGGTGGTAAGCATCTCAATGATGAATCTTCACCAAGTATAGATTTAGCTGTCCGATGAGTTGAGAAATCAATTGGTTGATCTATAGGTAAAAGAAAGAGATGATCTATGCTTTTCATTTTGTTGCATCTCTTGCATTTGCCTGATTCCACAATTCGTCTTTGCACTAAAGCTTCTCCTACCGGTAAGGCTTTGTTAGCAATTTTCTAGAGGAAGAATTTTAGTTTCAGAGAAACCTTTGCTTCCCAGATTGTTTTATTCCAGTTGAATTTTTATGGGATTGATTGGCCTGATTCTTCCTGTGTTGAGCGAGCCAGTAGGTGGATATGATAACCTGATTTGACACTGTAATTTCCATCTAAATTTGGAAGCGAGATCCATTTATCTTTTACTTCAAAGATGCTTGATTTTATCAGTCTTATGGCATTATCTTGGTGGGGAAGTGTATTTCGAATCTTTCTTGAGTCCCATACAATGGAGTTTGCTTCATACAAGTCAATGACTTTCATTTCTGTTTGATGTTTATTGGGTATGGTTGTCGCCACTTAGCTATATATTATTCTAGAGGGAGGTGATATTGCCGTTGCCAATGGCTTTAGTGATGAAAGGCTCCATAAGGTCTCTTCCCAATAGAACGTTGCGCCATCCATGACATATCTAACATGATGGCTTGCACTGCATAAAAGGTATTTGACTTGCATATTTACCAAGAACCAATCTTGCATAGAGAGATGCTGGGTTTGCATATTCTCCAACTTAGTTTTGCTAGGAAAGCTGAGTTGAAAGCTTTGATATCACGGAGTCCTAAACCTCCTTCTTTTTTTCTTCTTAGACAACTTTTGCCAAGAGATCCAACACATGCTTTTCTTTTCCGGGTTGGAATCCCATCAAAACCTGGTGAAGGCTGATTGGATTTTGTTATATTAGATTCCCAAGACTTAAGCCACGAAGACTCCCATGTTCATTCGCTTTTCGGCATAGAGCAGACAGGACCTCGCTGCATAGAATGAAGATGAAAGGAGATAAGGGATCACTTTGTCGAATTCCCCGCTGAAGTAAAACTAATCCCTTTGCTGTTTCATTAAGAAGAACAAGCAGGAAACCGAGTTTATGCATGTCATGATTAAGTTCATCCAACTTGATTGAAAACCCATCTTTAAGAGTACCGCTTTGATGAAATTCCACTCTAGCATATCGTAGGCTTTACTCATATCGATTTTAATAACCATTCCACTGTTTCGCTTAGCTTGGGAGAACTTGAGGTAGTGTAGAGTCTTGTAAGTTATAAGTATGTTGTCTTGTATAGCTCATCCCGACACAAAGGCAGATTGGAATTCCTAGATTAGATTTCCCATGATCGGTTGTATTCCTTTTGTGATTGAAAAATTATTTAAGTTCATTATATAGGCATAAATAAGTTTTTAGAGAGTTTAGATATTTGGTGCCTAGAGGATTTGCAAAGAGAATACTATCACCAATCCACTTCTTCTCAGACGGTGGAATTTTTGAGATACAAATTTGTTTTAAACTTTTTTTGGGTCAAAAATAAGATATATATTAACTAAAGAACAGAAACAGAGTGGGCATTTAACATGAATTTTTTGAGAGTTGATCAACTACCAAATAAAAAGAACCACTAATGTGAGAGACGGTTGTAGATATTGAGTTTCCTAAACTAATAAAGAAGAGTTATTTCTTTAACTTTTGATTTCATACTTTTAAGGTTCTATAATTAGTATCAGAGCCATAAGCAAGAGAGAAGGTTTAATTACACATTTTTTGTTCTTCACAAGATTAAGATTATGGGGGAAGATCACGCAATCGTGGCTGCAGAGAAGAACAAGGATGGTGGAAGCTCGTTTTCTATCACATGTCCGATGTTATCAGCTACAAATTACACGGTTTGGTCCATAAGGATGAGGTTATGTCTCAATATACAGGAAGTATGGGAGGTAGTTGAGGCAGAAATCGATGACAAGAAGAAAAATAATATGGCGATGGCACTTATTTTTCAATCTATACGGGAGGATCTTATTCTTCAAGTTGGTGAGCTAAACACGACAAAGAAAGTTTGGGATGCGATTAAAACTCGAAACCTAGGGGTTGAGAGGGTTAAAGAGGCAAGGTTACAAACTTTGATGTCCGAGGTTGATCGTCTTAAGATGGAAGAAACCGATAAAATAGATGAATTTGTTGGAAAATTGTAGGCTATTTCGTCAAAATCTTCTGCTCTTGCAGAAAAGATCAAAGAAACTAAGTTGGTGAAGAAGTTTCTTAAGTGTCTCCTGATATACGATGTTTTTATCGGTTTTTAACCCTTGTTTTATAAGGTTTTATTGAGTCAAAGTATATATTTTAGAGTCTTTTAGTCTGTTTTAGAGTCTTTTCAGGTCATAGGTCACATTTGGAGAAGATGAGCTGTTTTGAGTGAAAACGAGCATATGGAGATGCAGAATCATGCAGAAGCGTCAGAATTTTGGATTCTTTTGAAAGCTTTCCCACTGTTGGCTTTCATTTGGAGGTTATTTGAGGGCAATCAAACAAGCGGTTAGGAAGATATGACGATTTTACCGAAGACATGTCATTCTGGCCGCGAACAGACGCCACCAGAAGATGCGCTCGACTTAAGGATCAATCTACTAAGGCCTTGATCAATCGATCAACACCTTGATTGATCGATCATTGAAGTTTTGCTTAAATTTCTATATTTCACTCGGTTTAACTTATTTTGTACCAGAACGATTTTCCTTTATAAAAACTAGATCTACCCACGTTTTAGAAAAACAATCATATCATTATTTTCAGCAGCCACTCTTGTAACCTTTTAGGGAGAAGATCTCTATCTTCCACAACTATTTGGAGAAGATTTCTAAACCCTCTTTTATTTTCTATTACAATTCATGTTTCTTTTCATTATGCTTTGTGTTTCTACTTTGATCATGTCTGAGTAGATTCCTTGTCAGGTTTAGGGTTTCTAGGGATTTAGGAATCAATGATTAGGGACAAATAGGGTTCGAATTCAATAGAGTATTCTCCATTTAATCTTATGCTTAATGCTTAGAATAGTCTGATCAACTAATGTATGAACCTAGGTTGTTAGCTCTCCAAAAGCTTGCTAGGAATCTGAACTAGGTTAGATGAGCAATCAATCCTTAACCGCGATAGATGATGTTTAGGTTGATTGTGGATAGTTGAACCTACTTTTTAATGCCTGTTCGAGATTTGGAACCAACAATAGTTAGGACTCTAAATTATCAAGTGGAATCTCAGTACTGTGAGAGTAGACTCGTTATACCTTTCAGTTCAAGTCAAGAATTAAGCTTAAGTAATTCCCTGAATAGTTTCCCTAATTAGATTCCTATTTCCTGATGAATACCCTATGCCTGATGCCTTTTTTATTTATTAGTTTCATATCGTTATTGATTTGTTTTGTTTCATTCCCACCATTATTTGATTTGTCTTAGCTTGAGTTTAATCTAGAGATCGATAGTGTAACCATTGGTCCTCGTGGATTTGATCTTTAAGTGCTACATTGATACGATACGCACGAGAGGTTTAATTAGTATAATTAACCTTCTATCAATTTTGGTGCCATTGCCACGGACAAATTGTGTTTCCTTTTGATTTAAGATTGAACTTTAGTCTAAGATTTTTGATTTTCACTAACGTTTTTGTTTTTACTTTTTATTTTTCTCTTTGAAGCAGGTGTGACGAACAGAAAAGCAAGAAATTGATCATGGGATATGAGCCTGGATCGATTGGGTGGTTACGTAATAACCGGCTACGCAGTGATCGGTTATGTAATAACTACTTACATCATGAGAGGACGCCTGAACAATATCCCCAAGATCAAACTACTAAAGAGGAGCTTATAGATATGTTGCAGCAGCTTTCTTATAAGCAACTTATGTTGGAAATCAATGCAATACTTGAGAGGGTGAGCAACGATATCAATAGTAATCATAAAGAGGTGTGTGCACTTATGGAGGTGCACGAGACCAAGATTGCTCAAGCTTCTGAAGTAACCTCCATCATTGACTACGATAGAGAAGTTGATGAGATTGCCAAGATGGTGTTTTGTGATGGATCAGAGTATGAGGATTGGGTTGCTAATACTATAATGCAAGAACATAGCCAACTAGAAGATAAATGTGACTCAACCCTTGAAACTGACAATTTTGAGGTGATTCCATTGCCCTGCGCTGAAAAGATAGTCTCTAGCAACATCCTTATGATTGATGAATGCTTGGATTTATCGTGTGAGTCTCAAGATAAAGTAGACTACTCTTTAGTAACTTATAGTTCTGCTATTATGGGCAATTGCCTTTTTCTTTGGTACATTGTCTACTGTGAAAACAGGAGGAGGACGAAAGGTGCATTGGTTCAAGCTTTTGATTCTCATTATTAACATCTAAGACTGAAGTCAAGCTAATGACTTTAAACAAGCGCTGAGTGGGAGACAGCCCACTAGTAGGTAGTTTTCATTTTCTGCATTTTACGTTTTATGTTTTTCTTGTTTTTGTTTTCGTCTTGTTCAAGTAAGAGAAATCTAGTCGAGACACTGTGACCGATCGATCAACTCTGGGATCAATCGATCCTCGAGTACCAGGAGGTGCACGGTCAATCTCGTGATCGACCACCAAGAGAATGATTGATCGATCATCAAGCCAGGTAAGTCTACTGATATCAAAAACCGGATTTGAGAGATTTTTGGGAGAAAAAGTTCAGATTTTCAAGCCGTCATATCTCCCTCGTTTCTAATAGGATTTGAGTGATTTCTGAGCTTAACCCATTTGGATTTTCATCCTCTTTCTTATTAGCTAACTTTATTTTTTGGTCTGTAAAGGCATTTTTCTCTATCCCCCTATTTATTTTTCAGCAAACTTTTGGGAATTTAAGTTTTATGAAATTCGACATTTTCATGATTGATTATGCAAAATTCTTGTGTTTTCACTCTTATATGATGATTTTGAGTTTCTTTTACCTAGTTTTAGATAGATTTCAGTTGATTTTGATATTTAGGTTGAAAGAGAAATTTAGAGAAATTTGAGAATTTAAGATTGGAAATGAGATGATGTTTGATTGATTGATGCATTGCTGGATGTTTGTATGTGTTGATTATTGAATTTAACAATTAATTTCACATTAATCTCATTCCAATTTAAGATTTTTGATTTTTTCATGCCTTTTGGAGAAATTGAAATCTCTGTTTTTTTGTTGTTGTTGATTTACAGAGAATGGTTTGAGTAGGTGTCTGAGCACTTTCGTCCAACCACAATCAACTTTTGCGCCTGACTTTTAGATCGACCTCATCACTGATGATCATTCAATCTAGTTGATAAAAGCGTTTTTGCGGTTCTTCTATCAAATCATAGAGTATGGTGGTGAGTAGAGTGGGGTTTGTCGAACCAATACTCAGAAGTGCTTGCAAGCAATCTATCTAATACCAGATCCTAGTTCAAGTTAATCTAGCATCCTGTCACAATGATAGACTAAGAAATAGCAAACTAGCAAATAGGACAAAATAGGCTAAAGACAAAAATAAAACAGAATTTGAAATTACTAAACAGAGAAATGATGCTAAAGCAGAGTATAAAATGAGAATAAGGGTTTAAGCAAAGCTAGAAGGGAGGATTTAGAGGTTTGGGAGGTTGATCGGCGGCAAACTCGCCGATCCCACTCGCCGGATTCTTTGAGCATTCTCTAGACCGAGAGATAGGTTAGATCAGCCCGCTCTCGCGGTGAGGATCTCGATCCGGATTGGCTGATCCATTCCGACTCTCGTCGTGATCATGCCAAACAGGATGCATTAATCCTTGCCCAAATCGTCTAATGACTGATCCACATGCTAGATCTCTCTTCGGCGGATCAAGCCATCACTAGCAAGGCACATGGTCTCTGTTCCCGTTAGCGCTAGCCTTTGGTCACGGCCTAAATCAGATCTTAGCTGATCAGGAAGAGATCAATATTAAGCTTAGCATTGCTAGAAGAGATTGACGTTGAGATCGGTTAGCTAGGCGAGGAAATGAACGGATTCACCTCCGATCTCCCCATCCTCGAAATCCAAAAGGATCTACTCGCTCCTCATTTTAAGAGGGCTGAGGATTGAGGTAGATCCGATTGCATTAATAAAGTAAAGAAACTAAGAAATTGCAAGAAGAAAAGATGAAGATAACAAGCAATACTAATTCATTCAATCAATAACCATTAAAAGAGTACAAACCTTCAAAACAAGCTTAAAGGAAAACAACAATAAAAGAGAGAGTTTTTTCGGCTAAACATCAGATAAAATTGATAAAAGGGTCATTAGGGGGTATTTATAGGGTCATTCTCATACCCCTAATAGTCAAACCGACTTAATTTGGTCAACCAGGCGGTTAGTGAAGTTTCCCTCGGTGTCCTTGCGCGAGCTTTGGCACCAAGGAACGCTTCACTTCTCTATCCTCGTGGTTCTTGTCTGTGTTGCGGCTCCGAGTGTGACCTTTAATTTGAAGAAGGATGGGTCCTGGTTCCGCACCAGTCTTTCCTCGCGGCAGAAAGATTGAGGTAAGTCACCGGGGTGGCCTTTGTTGAGCGTTCTGGGTATTCCTCGGCTTGCGATCTGCAAGGTAGCGATCCGAGAATGCACGATCATTCTTGACTTAAACGTTCTAGCAGCTGCTCTAATTCTCCTTAGCTCCAGTTTTACTCATTTTCTGCTCCTTTACCTAGATAAACTCCAAAACTCCAAACCTAAACGGACCTAAATGCAAGGAAAGTCTAGCTAGATGAAAGCAAAGTGACCTAAAATAAGACTCTAAAACTATCAAAAATCACACGCATCAGCTCCCTCAAACTTAGATCTTGCTTGGCCTCAAGCAAGTGCAATGACCTAAGATGGAGAAACTACACACAAAGTGGGAACATCTCATCAAACGAGTACTTGTGTAAGCTAGGGCCATAATCCACATGTGGGCTCTATCATTTTGGAAACCGCAATATAATCATTCTCAAGAATAGCACCCAGCCTATAGATTCCTAATACTTAAGCCGATCTCTAAAGGTCCAAGTCTAATTCCTTATTTCTTTTAGGTGCGGTCCTCAAAAGAGACTAGAGATCAACGAGTACATAGTTCAACTTCCCTAAGCTTAGCATGATCATTTTTCAACTCAAATGGTTCCCTCTCATTTATTCTTTTGCTGCCAGCTTATTTATTCTTTTCTTTCTTTCTTTCTCTTTCTTTTTCTCTTTTTATATGCCCTTTTGGCTTTTCCGAAGTTGGCTTTTACAAACATGAAAGGCTACGGGTTTACGCCTCCTTCCAAGTTGCTTCACCAACCCGCATATGGAGTAAGCAGCGGATATACACGGGCATGAAAGGCTATGGGTTTACGCATCCTTCCAGCCGCTTCACCTTTACCACTTACTCGTTTTGCTGGCAACTTTCATTTTTTCATTTTTTCACTTAACTTGAGAGGGTTTTACCATATACACATAATGGATCATGCTAAATATAAAGAAGGAAGGTATTTGATGCATCTCTAGGCACTAGATTGGCGATTCAAGTTTTGTTTTAGAAGGAATCAAATAAGGCCTTTTCAAGACACAACCCAAGAAAAGTTCACTAAGGTGAATGATCCGCCCAAAAACTATCTAACACGGCTATTTACCAAGCAAGAGCATTCACAATGGTTACTAGCTAACTTAAAAAGATTTCCCATCATCAAGATCATTCCCACATAACAAGTTCAAATGCATGAATCCTATATGAATGCAATCTAAAAACAAAGCTAAATGGATGCAACTACATGATCACTCTATTTTTTTTGGATTTACTTTTCAAAATTTTTCATTTTTTTTGGTTTTTTCTATGCTTTAGATGCTATGAAATGTAATAACCAAATGCAACAAAGAAAAATCTACACGGATTTTTACAACCTAAGTGAAGGCATGAAAGACAAACTAAGAATCACAAAATACAAGGTTAGTAACACCTAGGACACTCCCCCAAACTTAGATCACACAGTCCCTTGTGTGTATGAAAGGTTAGAGGTGAACCCTAGGTTGACAATTAAAATAAACAATAAGATGCAATGGTATTTACAATGAGAGGAGTGGAGTAGGTACCTAGGAGTCACAATCCTCGCTACTCGTTTCGAGCTCAGCGTACGAGGAGCCAACTGTTTTCTCTAAGATTGCTTGTATGCGTTTGGAACGGCGCCTTGTCTGTTGAAGCGAGCAGTGTGTATGAGGGATTAGTATCTGGCGGCTCATCAATGCTTCCGTTGAGCTGGTTTCCTCTTCAATGTTTTTGTATTCATGACCGTTCTTGTTTCGAACGTCGGATAACCTCCACGCCTTGGTCCCTCCCACTGATATGCGTGCGGTGTATCGGAAGGGTCTTTTTGTTAGCATGACCGGTCCATCTTCTTCGCCCGCTCTCCTTATATTAACCGGATGCAAAATATCCAAGTCTCCAGTAACTCCCCGAACTTCGTCTTCTCTACTCCTTCTTGCCATTTTCCGGTTCCTTTCCTTTTCTACCGTTGCCTTGGCTGGTATTTGATCCTCGGTTTTCTTTCTTGAGCATTTGTGTTGTGTTGAAGGAAAGAAGAGAGCATGAGGGGAGGAAGACGAGGGTGCAGTTGGGTTTTATGCTTTTATGGGAGGAGACCGATTTCTTGAGTGGGTCCTTGTTTGGTCTCGGGGAATAGATATAGTCCCAAGGTATGATTTAGCCCTTGACATCATCACGGTTGTTGATTTTGATTTTGAAATCCTTGACCAGTCTTCGACCGTTCAATCTGTTTGACCGTCCTTTCTCCTGGGAATTATAAATTGACTGGTGGGGACCAATCGATGAGCTAGAGCTTTGGCCAGCTGGCTGTACTTGCGTTGCTGACACACCAGTACCCTCG
This sequence comes from Lepidium aucheri, assembly GCA_900406435.1. NCBI lineage: Eukaryota > Viridiplantae > Streptophyta > Magnoliopsida > Brassicales > Brassicaceae > Lepidium > Lepidium aucheri. The sequence continues at coordinate 9,437 of OVBA01002564.1, read as the reverse complement.
GTCCTGGCTCCGAGGTGGCACGTTTAAAACCCACATCTTTTGCCTTTAAACCTTCAAAGCTGGTTTACTCCTGATGAACAACCCATCAACCAAAAAGACAAATGCATGAAAAAGGAAAATTTAGAATTTAAAATATGTACAAGGATATCCATGGGACTTCCTAGACTTCCTCCCAAGTGAGCTTGTTTATAGTCTCAAGCTCAACTGTTTCCTCGTTCAGGGCAGACGCAGTTCGTTGAGGACTCTCATAGTCCTATCTAGTATTTCCTCTGTTCCCAAGTAAGGTTTAACCCTATGCCCATTGACCGTAAATGGTTTCCCGCTTTTGTTAATTAAAGTGATTGCTCCGAGTGGTAGGACCTCCTTGACTTCAAACGGACTGGTCCACCTTGACTTTAGCTTATCGGGGATCGGTTTAAGTCTTGAGTTGAACAATAGCACACGATCTCCAGCTGAAATCACTTTTTGTGCTATTTTTTTTGTCGTGGAGAGCCTTCGTTCTTTCCTTGTAGATCGTGGAGCTCTCATAGGCATCGATCCTTATTTCCTCCAACTCGTGCATGTTGATTAACCTTTTTTCTTGGGCTGTCTTCAGCTCAAAGTTCAGTAACCGTATAGCCCATACCGCCTTATACTCGATCTCCACAGGAAGATAACATGATTTTACATATAGCAGCTGAAACGGTGTCCTCCCTTTTGGCGTCTTGTATGCGGTTAGATATGCCCAAAGTGTATCATCAAGCCTAGATGCCCAATCTTTCTTGGAAGCGCAAACTATCCTTTTAAGTATGAATTTAATCTGCCTATTGGAGACTTCCACTTGCCTGCTAGTTTGAGGATAATATGGTGTGGCTACCTTGTTCTTTACCCATACTTCGTAAGTAAACCCTCAAATGCCTTGTTGAGGAAATGTGATCCTCCATCACTAATCACAACTCGTGGAACTCCAAATCTAGGTAAAAAGATAGTTTTGAACAATTTTATTAACACCTTTGCATCATTCGTTGGACTTGCTACCGTTTCTACCCATTTGGAGACATAGTCTATGGCTACCAAAATGTAGGTGTTTCCGTGTGATGGTGGGTTGAAAGGTCCCATGAAGTCTATTCCCCAACAATCAAACACTTCGATGTGCAAGATCGGTCTTTGAGGCATTTCATTGCGTTTTCCTATGTTCCCCATTCGTTGACAAGGGTCACACTTTGATATGAAGGCTTGAGCGTCCTTAAACATGGTAGGCCACCAAAAACCGGCTTGCAAAATCTTCTGAACTATCTTGAAAGACGCAAAATGTCCACCGTATGTAGACCCATGGTAGTGTTCCAACAGTCCTTGTACCTCTTCTTCAGCCACACATCATCTAAACACACCATCCGATCCTCTCTTGTATAAATACGGCTCATCCCAAAAATAGTGATTTACATCTCTCAAGAACTTCTCTTTTGATATCCCTCCAAACTCGTAGGTATCTCTACCACCATATAATTCACCAAGTTAGCATACCAACGATGCACTGATCCAACAAACTGCTTTCTCCGTGGAGGTTCATCATTCTGGTCAATCTGTCGCTCCTCGGAGTTGACAACCACGAGTTGTACCTGCGAGGCTTGACCCTTGCGTTCCTGTCTGGAGGTTTTGACTGCCATCAGTTGTTCTTCAGGCATAGAATCATTTATTAGGACTGAGTCTTCTATCATCATCCTTGATAAGTGGTCAGCTACATTGTTCTCTACACCCGGTTTATCCACTATCTCCATGTCGAACTCTTAGAGAAGAAGTATCCATCTAAGAAGCCTCGGCTTTGCATCTTTCTTTTTCATGAGGTACTTCAAGGCCGCATGGTCGGTATGGATAATAACCTTGGAACCAACTAGGTAGAACCTGAATTTCTCAAATGCAAAGACAACGGCCAGCAGTTCCTTTTTGGTTGTTGCATACTTGATTTGGGCATCGTCAAGTGTCCTACTTGTGTAGTAAATGACGTTCAACTTCTTGTTTTTCTTTTGTCCAAGGACCGCTCCTACCGCATAGTCACTAGCGTCACACATGATCTTAAATGGTAGAGTCCAATCAGGTGCTTGGACAATGGGTGCTAAGACGAGTGATGACTTGATAGTTTTAAAGACTTCCATACACTCATCATAAAATGAAAACTCTGCCTCTTTGCATAGTAGGCAAGTGAGCGGCCGAGCTATCTTTAAAAAATCCTTGATAAACTTCCTATAAAACCCAGCGTGACCCAAGAAGCTTCTAATGTCCTTTACCATCTTTGGGGGTTGTAACTGAACCATTACATCTATCTTGGCCTGATTAACCTCAATCCCTTTCTCAGAAATCTTGTGCCCCAAAACGATCCCTTCGTTAACCATGAAGTGACATTTTTCCCAATTAAGTACCACGTTGGTCTCCACGCACCTGCTCAATACCCTGTATAGATTTGACAAACAAGAAGAGAAGCAGGAGCCATAGACGGAGAAGTCATCCATAAAGAATTCCACCATCTCCTCGATTAAATCCAAAAATATAGATATCATGCAACGTTGAAAAGTTGCGGGAGCATTACAACGACCAAATGGCATTCGTTTATAAGCAAAAGTACCGTAATGGCAAGTAAAGGTTGTTTTCTCTTGATCATCTGGGTGTATAGGGATTTGGAAGAATCCACTATACCCGTCTAGAAAGCAATAATATTGTGGTTCGCTAGACGTTCCACCATTTGATCAATGAAAGGCAATGGGAAGTGGTCTTTCCTAGTATACTAGTTTAGTCTCCTATACTCTATACACATCCTATGCCCCGTAATGGTTTTAGTTGGTATCATTTCATTTTTGCCATTCTTAACCACACTGATACCTCCCTTTTTGGGGACACAATGAACTGGGGAAACCCATTTGCTATCGGAGTTATGATAGATTACATCCGCATCAAGTAGCGTAAGGATTTACTTTTTTACTACTTCTTTAAGGTTCAAGTTCAATCTCCTTTGGGGCTCTATGCTAGAATGAGACTCAGCTTCTAAGTGAATTCTATGCACACAAAAGCTAGGTGAGATTCCTTTAATGTCCTCAAGAGAATAACCTATAGCTCTCCTAAAGCGTTTAAGTTCGGATAGCAACATTTCAAGCTCTTCATCATTCAAAGCATCATTAACAATTACAGGATATGTAGAATTAGGTCCTAAGAAAGCGTACCTTATCCCAATGGGAAGCATTTTCAATTCAATTTTTGGTGCCTTCAGCTCGGACCAATCATCTTGGTCTGCCTTAAAGGTTTCCATGGTGTTCTCCGCTGTGAGGTGCATGACCGAGTGCTCAGCAGATCCGTTGATTCTTGTTTGCAAGGGGCTTGAGATTTGTTTTCCCGCTTGTATATCCGTAGTGTCTGACTTCACCAGTTCCTCAATCACAACTGAGCTTCTTAGTGATTGATAAGCATCCAAAAGCTCCCTATAGAGCTCCGCTTCGATCCGCAAATACTCATCTTGAACCGGTGTGGTTAGTGCAGTTTGCAATTGGTCCTTTGTGAGCAATTCCTCAAGCAGCTCATTTTAAGATCATCCGTCTCTTGGATCCAAAATGCTTGGTTCTCAATGGTAGGTTTCCTCAATAAGTTTTCGATGTGAAACTTCATTTTGATATTTTTGTCCAAGTTCAGCTCTATAGTTCCATTCCTCACATCAATCAAGTCTCCGACTGTGTCTTTTGTTTCTTGATCTTTCAAGCACGACAAAGTCCGTCAGGATGTGCACTCCTCCCACATTAACCGGTAAATTTTCAAGCATTCCATGTGGTATCCTCCTAGACCAATCGGCGAGTATCAAAGAGATCTTGCATGCTTTGAATGTTATGAATCCTAATCTCTTTGTAACCGAGATGGGCATAAGACTTACTGAGGCTCCTAAATCACACAAGCAATTGTTGAAGGATAGCATCCAAGGGAGCAAGGGATGGTAAAGGTACCTGGGTTGGCTAACTTTCTGGGTGCTTCCTTTCTTAAGATGATTGCAGTAATCTCATGAGTTAGTATCACTTCTCCTTTGATCTCCTTGGTGTTCTCTTTCACCGCGTCTTTAAGGAACTTATGGTAGGACGGAGTCAACATAAAGGCATCGACCAATGCTATTGGAAACTCGATGTCTTTAATTTGTTTGAAGAGTTGGGTCTTATATTTCTCAGCAATGCGCTTTTTATGGCTCTTAGGAAAAGGTAGGTGAGGATAAATGGCTGGAGACGGGTTGCTTTTATGTGAATCTGCTGCCATGGGTTCAACTCTCTGTGTTGTCTCAGGTATAGTGATGGCGAGGTAAGTTGAGGGAATGTTTTCTGGCGATGTTTTTGCTAGAACATTCTGCCCTCGTTCCTCACTGGTGCGAGACAAACTGTCGAGGATCTTATCTGATTTAAACTGATCGGTGATCTGTGTTCGTGAACCATCCCCCCTTCTTCAATTATATTGTCCTCAGTATTGGCAGCTGTAGCAGTAGTACGGCCCATCCTTTGTTCTGAGTGTAACTCTTTGAAACTGATTGATGCCTCGTTGGTCGCACGAGGTAGACAGACGGGGTTCGTATTTGGAATAGGAGAAGGCAGAGGTGTGGCTTTTTTTTCTTTTACTTGTTGAAGTCTTGTGTTTATGTCCCCAATCATAGTATGGAGATCGATATATCGGTTGTTGATCTCAGCAAACTTCACAGTGAGCTCGTAGGCCGCAATATTTTGTCATTGCAATATCTCTTGTAACATATCTAATACAGCTGGTTGTGAGACGGTTGGAGTGGCGGTGCGTTCAAGCAAACTGACTTCTTCCTCTCGGATTTCTTCCTCGGCTGGGATAGGTTTTGGTCTACTCCGTAGCAAGCGGTCCATTTAGGCATTCATTATACGGATTTTGGTTTTGCTCAGTGCGGCTGAGTTGGTAGAATAGACTCTGCTGGTTGCATCACCTTCATTATACTGTTCTTGAGCTTAAGCAAGGTTTGCAATGAGCTCCCATCCGGCGGTGATATATTTGTGCATAAAATTACCGTTACTCGCTGTGTCTAGTAGCATTCGATACCTTGACAAAATTCCTCGGTAGAAGGTGCTGAGTAAGGACTCAGTTGTGTAGCCGTGATGCGGACATTGGGCAACATAATCTTTAAACCTTTCACATGCTTGCGGGAAGCTTTCTGAACATTTTTGAGTGAAATGAAAGATTGCTGTACAAAGTTTCACGGTGCAGAAAAGTGAGTAGAACTTGTTCAAGAATGCCTTCTTAGAGTCGGCCCAAGATGTGATATGGCCGAGAGGTAGATGTTTTTCCCAATTTTGGGCCTTCTCCGCTAGGGAAAACGGAAACAGGCATAATCTGAGTTCATCATTGCTCAATCTATCTATTTGAGTGGTTCTGCACAGCCTTTCAAACTCGTCAAGATGCTCAAGTGGATCTTTGCATTGTAATCTGTGGAATTTAATGTGTTAAACCATAGAAATGAGGCTACCTTTGATCTGAAAAGTCTGGTTGGGTACGGGTGGTGGATTGATTCCGTACCAAGGATAATAGGTTGTTGGTTTGTCTGCTGCGCCCATCATCCGTGGTGTGTTTTCGTCAGGAACGTCAGAGTGGTCCTGATCAATATACTTGTCTATTGATGAAGTGGTCATAGCGAGGACAGGAAAAGAGGAATGTGATGTTTCCTGAACTCGGGGCTTGACAGCGAGTATAGATGTTGAGTGTAAGTTGTTAATGTACTATCCTCGCGTTCGGCCGTCAAGGAGTACCAGCGAGGCTTGCAAGGACAGAAACAACGACTTGTCAATAGGATTGAAGCTTGGTCCTTATAGATACAAGCTGTATGAAGGAAAGACAAGTTATCTAAGCAGTAAACAAGCAACTTGATCCTAAGACTAGTAAACTATAAATTGAAACAAGCAAAAATCCGATTTGGCAATGACGCCAATTTGATAAAAGCGTTTTTGCGGTTCTTCTATCAAAACATAGAGTATGGTGGTGAGTAGAGTGGGTTTGTCGAACCAATACTCGGAAGTGCTTGCAAGAAATCTATCTAATACCATATCTTAGTTCAAGTTAATCTAACATCCTGTCACAATGATAGACTCTAAGAAATAGTAAGCTAGCAAACTAGCAAATGGACAAAATAGACTAAAAACAAAAATAAAACAGAATTTGAAATTACTAAACAGAGAAATGATGCTAAAACAGAGTATGAAATGCGAATAAGGGAATAAGCAAAGCTAGAGGGGAGGATCTAGAGGTTTGGGAGGTTGATCAGTGGCAAACTCGCCGATCCCACTCGCCGGATTCTTTGACCAATCTCTAGACCGGGAGATAGGTTAGATCGGCCCACTCTCGCGGCAAAGATCTTGATCCGGATTGGCTAATCCATTTTGACTCTCGCCGTGATCACGCCGAACCAGATGCATTAAGCCTTGCCCAAATTGTCTAAGACCAATCCACATGCTAGATCTCTCTTCGGCGGATCAAGCCATCACTAGCAAGGCACATGGTCTCCGTTCCGGTTAGCGCAAGCCTTCAGTCATAGTCCAAATTAGATCTCAACTGATTAGGAAGAGATCAACATTAAGCTTAGCCTTGCTAGAAGAGATCATCGTTAAGATCAATTAGCTAAGCGAGGGAATCTATGGATTCACCTCCGATCTCCCCATCCTCAAGATCCAAAGGGATCTACTCGCTCCTCATTTCGAGTGGGCTGAGGATTGGGGTAGATTTTGATTGCATTAATAAAGTAAAGAAACTAAGAAATTGCAAGAAGAAAAGATGAAGATAACAAGCAATACTAATTCATTCAATTAATAACCATTAAAAGAGTACAAACCTTCAAAACAAGCTTAAAGGAAAACAACAATAAAAGAGAGAGAGTTTTTTCGGCTAAATATCAGAAAAAAATGATAAGAGGGTCATAGGGGGTATTTATAGGGTCATTCTCATAACACTAATGGTCAAACCGACTTAATTTGGTCAACTAGGCGGTCAGTGAAGCTTCCCTCGGTGTCCTTGCGTGAGCTTTGGCATCGAGGAACGCATCACTTCTCTGTCCTCGTGGTTCTTGTCTGTGTTGCGGCTCCGAGTGTGACCTTTGATGTGAAGAGGGATGGGTCTTGGTTCTGCACCGGTCTTTCCTAGCGGCAGATAGGTGAAGGTAAGTCACTGGCATGGCCTTTGTTGTGTGTTCTAGGTATTCCTTGCCTTATGATCCACGAGGTAGCGATTCGAGGGTTCACGATCATTCTTGACTTACACGTTCCAGCAGCTGCTCCAATTCTCCTTAGCTTCAGCTTTGCTCCTTTTCAGCTACTTTACCTAGATAAACTCCAAAACTCTAAATGCAAATGCAAAGAATGCAAAACAAACCTAAACGGACCTAAATGCAAGGAAAGTCTAGCTAGATGAATGCAAAGTGACCTAAAATAAGACTGTAAAACCATCAAAAATCACACACATCACCAGCTCTCCGAGACCTTGAGATCGATCAATCGTCACCTAGATCGATCGATCCATATGCTTAGGTTTGTTTCACTTATCTGTTGTCTCTCTTTATGTTCCTATGATATTTTTGTGCTAGTTGTACTTCTTTCATATTTATTTTCACACCGAGATGGTGTGAAGTAAGTCTGGTAGAGTACACTTGTGGTGACTAACGCATTTTGTTTCTTTTGTTTTCTTTTTGAGTCTTTTTGTTATTTTTCTTGAGTCAAAACTGTTGTAGGGAACTATGATTTTTTGAGGAATAAACATATTTTGAGGACTTAAGTGACCATTGGTTAAAGCTTGACAGAGTTCTCTGACTATTGGAAAACCTAGAGATTGTGCAACTTCTCAATGTTACCCATATCCTCTCAGGTATTCGAAGAATCTCATGTCGACTTCACACTTAACTTGACTTAATCTTGTTGTCAAGGGGTTTGGTATGCATTGGATCGGATTCCTCTATTCAGTCCTGAAAGACTTATTTATGTGGAGTATGGTTCCCCTCTCTTAATCATTTAGTGGTGTTTTGTGCTTAAAATGAAGTAACTAGTTGACAAAGTTGTGCATTGTTGTAAGCTAAGGGTAAAAGTTCTCCAATGACGCTGCTTGAGTTTATGTAATGATGGTAGCCTGATATTTACTTCATTGATGAAGCCGATTTCTTGAACACTAATAGCTTACCGAGGAGAACTCCATTGAAGCTACTCTTATTTACATTCTTTGAGTTACTAAACAACCAACCAATAAACAAAATACAATGATACCCTACGTAAGTAGGGGAAATTGGTTGTGCAGCCGATACAAAAAATAAAATGATACCCTAGGTAAGTAGGGAAAAATTGGCTGCAAAGTGAATGAAATGAGAGGAAAGGAACCATAGGGTAGATAGTCTTTGTGTTCAGGTTATGGCTAAAGAAGAATCCATGTGTCCTTTGATTGATATTCCCGTGATGAGACCGCACTTAGATACTTTAGGAAGTCGGTATGGAGCATTTGAGTTTCTTGTTTGGATTATGGTGTTTGTTTGGGGCACATGTAAAGTCTGAGGGAAGTACAAGGTGGTCTCGACTCTGTCAGGTATGTTTTCATGTGGCTTACTAAAGAGATTGTTTTTGTGGACTTCTTAGGACGAAAGGAGTTCCCATGTTTTCAAACCTCTTTTCATTCCCTGCTTGCTTGAGGACTTCTCACGTTCTCAAACTTCTTTCTCATTCTTAGTTTTTCTGTTTGCTTGTGGACAAGCAAAAGATTAAGTCTGGGGGAGTTGATATACAGTGTTTTTATCGGTTTCTAACCCTTGTTTTCTATGGTTTTATTGAGTCAAAGTATATGTTTTAGAGTCTTTTAGTCTGTTTTAGAGTCTTTTCAGGTCATAGGTCACATTTGGAGAAGATGAGCTGTTTTTAGTGAAAACGAGCATATGGAGATACAGAATCATGCAAAAGCGTCAGAATTTTGGATTCTTTTGAAAGCTTTCCCACCGTTGGCTTTCATTTGGAGGTGGTTTGAGGGCAATCGGACAAGCGGTTAGGAAGATATGACGATTTAACTGAAGACATGTCATTCTGGCCGCGAACAGATGCCACCAGAAGATGCGCTCGACTTGAGGATCAATCCACTAAGGCCTTGATCGATCGATCAACACCTTGATCGATCGATCAACACCTTGATCGATCGATCAATACCTTGATCGATCGATCATTGAAGTTTCACGAGAAAACCCTGAAATTTCTATATTTCACTCGGTTTAACATATTTTGTACCAGAACAATTTTCTTTTATAAAAACTAGATCTAGCCACGTTTTAGAAAAACAATCATATCATTATTTTCAGCAGCCACTCGTGTAACCTTTTAGGGAGAAGATCTCTATCCTCCACAACTCTTTGGAGAAGATTACTAAACCCTCTTTTATTTTCTATTGCAATTCATGTTTCTTTTCATTATGCT
>OVBA01002563.1:191-33386 GCA_900406435.1 Lepidium aucheri | reverse complement strand
CAGTGCGGTGGCAATAATACGCCATCACCTAGCGGAACCTCTCAAGGACCAATACCTCATAGTTAAAGATCCTTTGGATCTGTGGGTTGAATTAAAGAATCATTATGATCACCAGAGGACTGTGTTGTTACCACAAGCCCAGTATGACTGGCAACATCTGAGGTTCCAGGATTTCAAATCCGTGGAGGAGTATAACTCCGCCCTTTTTAGGATTGTGGCAATCCTCAGATTGTGTGGAGGGACGGTTTCCGATAAGGCTATGTTGCAAAAGACATTGTCCACTATGCGCACGAGTAACATGGTACTCCAGCAGCAGTACCGCGAAAGAAACTATGAGAAATTCTCAAGTTTGATCTCTTGTTTACTTCTCGCTGAGAAGAACAATGAGTTACTCGTAAAGAACACTGCTATGAGGCCTCCTGGTGCAGCTCCATTATCTGAGGCGAATGGAGTTGAGAGAAAGAAAGAGTCCACGGAGTCTAGAGAAGTGCACCATATGCACAGAGGTCGCGGACGCGGTAAGTGGTAAGATTAGCAACGAAAATCATTTTTTTAGAATTAATTTTTTAACAAATAATATTCCCAAATTTCCTTGTTTATTAAAATTAATTTTTCGGTTAGCAATTCTTTTTAAATCAGTATATGCTAAAATTGAAAAAAATCTATTTAAAGATATATTTATTTATTTTTAAAAAAATACATAAATATAGAAAAATTTATGAGGGTTTGATTTTGGCAATTAAAATCATCTTGTTAATGAGTAACTTTGGAACTTTACTTTATATAATAAGATTTATTTTAGTTTTTTATAAAAAAATTTAATATAATAAGATTAGTAATGAAATTATTTTTGTTAGAATTCATTTTTTAACAATTAGTATTCTTGATTTCCTTTTTTATTAAAATTTTTTTTAGGTTATGAATTATTTTTAGATTAATATAAGCTAAATATTAAAAATATATATTTAAAGATCTATTTTATCTATTTTTAAAAAATAGACTAATACAGATAAATTTTTGATCGTTAATTTTGACACGTGGAATCATCTTGTTCATAAGTAACTTTGAAACCTTATTTTATATAATAGGATGATAATATTCATGTTATTAATATTAAAGTAAATTAAAATAAAATAATGATACATTTAAGTTAAAGTGTTTACCTTTTTTCCTTGTTTGTCTCGATTGTGTTGGATGTAAACGGGAGATAAATAATTATGTTGAAGAGGTCTTGAAAACTTTGAGAGACTGGAAAAAAATGTTTGTGTGTTCATGTATATATAAAATTGATATTCACAATTCCCTTTTACATTAAGATTATGAATATAAAATTCCTTTTAGATTGGATCATGTATACATAATTATTTAGCATATATTTAGATAATTATATTCGATTGGGATTAGGATCAAAGATAATTATTTTGTGATAAAGCTAAATATTGAAAAAATCTATTTACAAAATCTGTTTTATCTTTTAAAAAAAATACAGAAAAATTTCTGATCGTTGGATTTTGACACGTAGAATCATCCTATTAATAAGTAACTTTGAGATCCAACTTTATATAATAGGATATTGTATATGTTTTAGTTTAATTAATTTTTTTTAATGATTAAACCTAATACGAAGCCTTGCTTTAGATAACAATTTATTGATGAACTCTATCTCCAAATCTGGATCGGCAAACTGATCTAGAAAATAGACCATTGGGGCTTTCCACATTATACTGATCGCCGTTTGGCCTTCTGCTTTGACAGGAAACTGCTTCCAAATATTAACAATTAGGAAATCATTTTCCAAAGATGTGTTTTAGGAAAACTACCATAACTTTTGTATCATAACTACGAATAAAATTCCTTTTTCGGCTACGCACATATATTAGAGTTATAAAGCTACACACAAATTTTCGTTCCATTACGAGTTGTTTTCCTCATCCGATTCTTTTTTCTCTTTCAGGTGGTCAGATAAGATGGCAGGTAGGGTTTTAATATTCCTAATATGATTCCTAATTCTTCAATATATCCATTTAAAATGTAAGTATGTTTAGATTTTATGAATGTAACTGGACAGCAACTTTAATTCAATTATTTATTTTGCAGGATAAATCTATTATAATTTCTAACACGAGTTTAAATTTAATTGAACGTATGAGTAATTTTAGATTTTTAATTTATTATACGAAAATTGAATATTTTATTTGCCATATGTTTTATATCTCATACAATTCTTTTAAAAGATAATATAATTTTTTGATTAATATACAATTGTTATTTATGTAATTTAATACAAACTTTTTATTATTATAATAGTTTTACGTAAATATAGTTTTTTATTTGATATATATTTTTATACAGATGATTAAACTTAATGTTGTTTTATAGGAGCATATAAGTTTTTTAAAGCTTTTAATGAAATTTATCCAAATAAATTTTTCAATATTGTATATATTTTAGTTTAATTAATTTTTTTTTTGTAAGATAAAAATATATTATAAACCCCTGCTTTAAAACAAAATTTACTGATGAACTCTACCTCTAAATCTGGATTGGTAAACCAATTTGGAAAATAAACCATTGGAACTTTTTAACAATATGTTGATCGTCGTTTGGGTGTTTCTAGTTGGACACAAAACTGTTTCTGAACATTGACAATCGGGTATTCGTTTTCCAGAGATATGTCTTAAGTAAACCACCATAACTTTCATATTATAACTCCGAATGAGATTCTGTTTTGGCCTATACGCAGATATTAGGGTTTTCAAGATACCCAGAAATTTTCATTCCATTACGAGTTATTTTCTTCCTCCGTTTCTATTTTCTCTTTCAGGTGGTCAGATGAGATGGCATGTAGGATTTTAATATTCCCAGTATAAATTCTAATTCTTCAATAGATTCATCCAAAAATGTAAGTATTTTTATATTTTATGATAGTTTTATGAAACTAAAATTTATTATTTGGTATATATTTTAATATAAATTAAATTTTACATTTTATTTTACAGAAATACTAGAATTTAACTTCCCACACGCATGGTAGTTCTTGAAACGTATTAGTCAAGAGAAGACTTCAAGGAGTCGATCCTCGTGACTTGGTTGGTAAAGGAGCCGGTGAAGAAAATTTCAAGAAATCGATCCTTTAACGGCTAGAGAGTTGCTTGCGGAAAAGTGAATAAACGCCACACAAACCGGTGGTTTCATCCGTGATAAGTTTGATCGCTCTACTAGGACTCCTCACTAGAATAAACCTCGGCTCTTAGCTCTTGAATCCTCAAAGAGTTGGAGACGACAAATGTGTTTTTTTTGAAAGAAACGATTAACTTTATTGATCATTGGTAAAAATTATAAATCGCAAGGAACCTTATATAGTGGTTCGTCGGTGGTGCCTTCAATGGGTGAATCAAGGATCTGATTAAGCTCTACAACTAAGAAATCAAATCTGAAAAAATGCTTGAGTGGCGCAGCACTCATTTAACACAAAAATATGCAACATAATAACTCATTAAAAATTAGATTTCACAACTATGGTCCTACGCGTATTCTAAACATGGTAAGTAGTTGTTCCGCGTGTTGTGTGTCTGTTAACTAACTCATGTTTACGCCACATGCATGAATATTAGTTCCAAAACATAGGCGTACCTTAATTGAGTTGGTAGCCGCTTGCTTGCACGAACCGATGAGCACTTGGTCGGTCCTAACTGCGGGTGTAATGAGTCCAAGCAGCTTGCTAACTCCATGGTCGAACTTATCTCTTAATGCACTTGTCTTGCACCTTGTACTTGGTTCTTCATGCAAGCTTGGAATCTCCATAGCCTCAAGTAGTAAGGTGTTGTGATCGATGACCTCATCATTCCCTCCCGCTTGAAAAAGTTCCGTCTCCGGATCGGTGTTGCCTGTTTCGTATAAGGTTAGGTCTGAAATGTTAAAAATAGGGTGTACCTTCATGTGTTCCGGGAGTTCAAGGCGGTAAGCATTATTGTTGATGCGTTCAACTACTCGAAATGGTCCGGTGCCTCATGGTGCTAGTTTCTTGTTCCAATTTTGCTCATTGGGAAACCTCTCGGTCCTTAGGTGCATCCATACCCAATCGCCTAGTTGAAATATAACTTCCTTACGTCCTTTGTCCGCTCGTGCTTTTATTTTAGCTGTTCGGGCGTCAATGGTTGCCTTGACTTTCTCATGGAGCTTGCGGACATACTCGGGCTTGGTGTCTCCATCTTGGTTGATTTGTTCCGGTGGTGCCAATGGTTTGAGATCAATAGGCGACAACGGTCTGAATCCGTAGACTACTTCAAATGGTGTTTGACTGGTTGTAGAGTGTACGGATCGGGGATAGGCAAATTCGATGTATGGTAAGGCTTCTACCCCATTCTTGATGTTCTGGCCAATTGCAGTCCTTAGCAACGTCCCAATCATCAGGTTGACTACTTTGGTTTGTCCGTTTGTTTGAGGGTGGCTGCTTGTGGAGCAGAGGAGATTTGTTTCTAGCTTTCGCCAAAGTGTTCGCCAAAAGTGGCCTAGGAACTTTGGGTCGCGGTCCAACACTATTGTTCGTGGTAACCCGTGCAATCTCACCACCTCTTTAAAGGAAAGGTTTGTAATCTGGAAGGCGTCGTTGGTCTTGTCACAAGGGATGAAATGCGCCATCTTGGAGTATCGGTCCATAACCACAAATATAGAATCTCGCCTTTGATATTTGGGTAAACCAAGTATAAAATCTATAGAAACATCTATCCAAAGAGCGTTAGGTATAGGCAAATGTAAATAAAGACATGAGTATGTGACCTAGATTTGGCACTAAGACATGTAGTGCACTTTTACAGCACCAAAAGATATCTCTTTTCATGTGCGGCCAATAGAAGTGCTCTTTAAGCGTTCTTAGTGTCTTCTTAACTCCAAAGTGGCCCATGAGTCCGCCTCCATAAGCTTCATCCACTAGCAATTCTCAGATGGATCTTTGATTAATACATAGCCTCCGTTTCTTGAATATGAATCCGTCTTGAATGTAGAAGTCACCAAAAACACATCGGCTACAAGCTTCATATATATCTTTGAAATCTGCATCACTAGCATATTGTGATTTAATAGTTTCAAATCCCAATACATTAGCTTCCACGGTTGAGATTAAGGTGTGATGTCTTGACAAGGCATCCGCAACCACATTGTCTTTTCCTTTCTTGTATTTGATGACATATGGGAATGTCTTAATGAACTCAAGCCAGCGTGCGTGCCTCTTCTTTAAGTTGGTTTGGCCCTTTAAGTGCTTCCAGGTTTCATGGTCGGTGTGGATAACAAACTCCTTAGCTAGCAAGTAATGTTGCCAAGTTGCTAAAGACCAAACTAGGGCGTATAGTTCCTTGTCATACGTTGGGTAGTTAAGGGTGGCTCTGCTTAGTTTCTCACTAAATTAAGCCACGGGTTTGTTCCCTTTAGTGAGCACGGCTCCAATGTTAGATCAAAATTTGGTAAAGATAATATCGGGGCTTGTGTAAGGCTATCCTTGAGTCATTGGAAGGCTTTTTCTTCGCTTTCTCCCCATTTTAAGGGTATATCCTTCTTGATAACCACGGTGAGTGGGGCAGCTATGGTGCTGAAGTCTTTCACAAATCTTCGGTAGAAACTAGCCAATCCGTGAAAACTACGAACGTGTCCAATGGTGGTTGGGGTTGGCCATTCTTGTATGGCTTTGATTTTTTCTTGATCCACTCGTAGCCCTATGGAACTAACAACAAAGCCTAGAAAAACTAACTCATTAGTACAAAAGACGCACTTCTTAAGGTTGGCGTAAAGTCCTTCCTTGCGAAGTGTACTCAAGACCATATCTAAATGTGAGATGTGTTCAGCCAAGTTCTTACTATAAATCAGGTTATCACCAAAGTATACCACAACAAACTTGGATATATAAGGTAGAAGAACCTGGTTCATAAGTCGCATGAATGTGCTTGGAGCATTGGTGAGTTCAAACGGCATAACAAACCACTTGTATAGTCCTTGCTTGGTCTTGAAAGCGGTCTTTCATTCATCCCCTTCTTTCATCCGTACTTGGTGATATCAGCTCTTTAAATCCACATTTGAGAAAATGGCAGCACTGGATAGCTCGTCTAACATGTCGTCTAGTCGTAGAATGGAATGTCGATATTTGATAGTTATTTTGTTGATGGCACCGCAGTCTATGCACATCCTCCAAGCTTTGTCTTTCTTTGGTACCAACAACACCGGGACCGCACACGGGCTAAAGATCTCTCTTATGTACCCTTTCTCCATTAGATCACAAATTTGCTTCTCAAGTTCTCGTGTCTCGTCATGGTTCATGCAGTAGGTGGGTCGGTTTGGTAAAGGCGTGATGTGTGTGATTTTTGATGGTTTTAGAGTCTTGTTTTAGGTAGTTTTGCATCCGTTTAGATAGATTTTCCGTTTAATTAGGTCTTTTTAGGTTTGTTTTGCTTTCTTTGCATTTGCATTTGGAGTTTGGAGTTTACTCTAGGAAAAAGAGCAAAAATGAGCTAAAAATGGAGCTAAGGCTGATTGGATCAGCTGCTAGGCGAAAAAGATCTTGCAAACTTGGATCGCTACCTCATGGATCGTAGGGCAAGGACTGCTTGNGCAGGGCGAGGACTGCTTGGAACGCTCAGGAAAAGATGCCTCAGTCACCAGCCTCAACCTATCTGCCGCAAGGGAAGATTAATCTATCACACTCGGACCATCCACTCAGCCTCAAACCCCGAGGGCTAAGACAAGAACCACTCCTCGGTGCCCAAGCTCGCACAAGGACTCCGAGGACAAGATTCNGCCCAAGCTCGCGCAAGGACTCCGAGAGCATGATTTCTGGTTGACCGACTTAGGTCGGTTTGACCATTAGGGTTATGCAAATGACCCTATAAATACCCTTTAATCACTCTCTTATCCTTTTTATCTGATGTTCAGCTGAAAAACTCTCTCTATTTTGTTGCTTTCATTTATGCTTGTTTAAGGTACTTTTCATGTTATGCTTTTAACGGAATGAATTAAGTTTGATCTTCATCTTTACTTTCTGCTTTTTATTTTTATGTTCTTCATGTTTATGTAAGTTAGATCTCCCTTGATCCTCCGCTCTCAAGCCATGAGGTGCGAGTAGATCCTTGTGGATCTTGAGGATAGGGAGATCGGAGGTGAATCCACCCATTCACTCGCCGTGCGAACAATGATCTAACTCCAATCTCTTCTCACATGGCTAGGCTTAATGCTGATCTCTCCTTGATCAAGAGAGATCATATTTGGGTCGTGACCTAAGGCTAGCGCCAAAGGAATCGAAGACCAAGTGCCATGTGGGTGATGGTTTGATCCACCGAGGAGAGATCTAGTATGTGGGTCGGCTATTAGATGTGTTGGGCTGAACTTTAATCTTCTGATTCGGTATGATCGTGGCTAGAGCCGTAATGGATCAACCAATTTGGTTAGGGATCTTTGCCATGAGAACGGGCTGATTTACTCTCATCTCTCTCTAGGGATCGCTCAATACAGCGCTGCGAGGTTGGATCGGCAAGTTTACCGCCGATCAAACCCTCCCTATCCTTTAGATCTACGCTTTTAACCTTANTCCCTATCCTTTAGATCTATGCTTTTAACCTTATTTCCATCTATTGCAATTGTTATACTCTATTTTTGATGCATTTCTCTGTTTTGAATGTTTAAATTCTGTTTTTATTTTGTCTTCTAGCCTATTTTGTCCTATTGTCTAGATTGCAAGCTCATTTGATATCTTGGCCTATCTTTGTGACAGATTGATATGTTGCTTGAACTAAGTCCTAGTAGTAGATAGATTGTTTACAAGCAACTTCTGAGTATTGGTTCGACAAATCTCATCTACTTACCATTATGCTCAATTGATTTGATCTTAAGGCTCAAAAACCTTTTTATCAAATTGGCGCCGTTGCCAAATCAGTTTTGCTTGTTCCAATTTATAGTTTGCTAGTCTTAGGATCAGCTTTCTTGTTATTGCTATTATTACTTGTCTGTGTTTCACTCAGCTTGGATTTATACGGATCAAGCCTCCACCTTTATTGACAAGTTATTGTTTTTGTCCTTGCAGGCAACCCTCACCATCAGACATCGAGGATAGAGACAGAATCAGTACCCTCGTGTCAACTCCTGCGAGTTGTGCAAGTAATTAGTACGGCTCAGTCGGTTGATGCACACACGGTCGAAAGGTTCTCACCACCTTCCACCACCCACTGACGACATTAACCAGCTCACTCGTGCGATCCAACGAGAGCAAATCAGAATGCAGCAAGAGTAACCGAATCTGGACAACACCACACCAGGAACGACGACGGATAGAACACCTCAGTTGGTCAATGAGGCCGCCCACCAGGCGCGAGCACAAAACCCAGCTTGTCGTCCTTGCTGTATTGGTGCGAGCGATGCCCCGAATACACACACGATACAGAACGGGATCCAACCGCCGGTGATCCAGAACAATAACTTCGAGATAAAGAGTGGACTGATCTCCATCTCCATGGTACAGAACAACAAATTTCATGGTCTACCCTCGGAGGACCCCCTCGACCATCTCAACGAGTTCAAGAGATTATGCTCGCTCACTCGCATCAATGGAGTGAGTGAAGATGCACTAAAGCTCAGGCTCTGTCCCTTCTCTCTAGGGGATGGAGCGCATCAGTGGGAAAAACACCTTCCCATCGGATCAATCACAACTTGGCCGGAGTGCAAGCACATGTTCCTCACCAAGTTTTTCTCTAACTCACGGACAGCAAAGCTTCGGAACAGCATATCCAACTTTTTCCAGCAGAGCAGCGAGTCATTGGCCGAGGCATGGGACATATACAACACCTATCAAACTCAGTACCCTCACTACAGTTTTAGGGAGGATACAATCCTCAGCAACTTCTACCGAGGAGTTCAACCAAGGATACGTATGTTGTTGGACACCGCAAGTCACGGGAGCTTTCTACAGCAGGATATCAATGAGGGAAGAGCATTAATAGAGAACCTCGCCCTAGTAGATCGATAGTATGGCAAGGACTATGACTGAGCTGTCACAGGAACCTCAGATTCCGACACTTCCGCATGAAAGGAGTTGAAGCAACTTCATGAGAAGCTGGGTATATTGCTCATGGTGCACACCAAACAGGTCAACCTTGTGGAAGAGGAAATGGTACAAGAAGGCAAAGATGAGCAATTGTAGGAGATTTGTTTTGTTTAAAATCAAAGTGATCTAAGCCATGGGTCAATTACAAACAGAACCCGAACTTAAGCTACCGAAGCACGAATGTAGCTAACCCATAGGATCAAGTGTATCCACCAAAACAACAAGCTTGGATACCCAACAAACAATGGCAGCAGAGCCTTAAGCCGGCACCAGCTCCAACACAACCTCTGACAACAAAAAAGAATAGCCGGACGTAATGAATATGCTCCAACAGATTTTGCAAAGCCAAACTGCACACCAAGCGGAAATGACACTAATTTTGGCGAGGTACATAGCCGAATTGATGCAAGCTATAGTGACCTCAACTGCAAGTTTGAAACCCTCAACGCACGGCTGAAGTATGTGTAAAGTAATCAAGCATCGTCATCTACTAAGACAACCGCTCAGCTACCCAGAAAGACCGTTCAGAACCCAAATGAGTATATGGCTTAGTCAATCACTCTCCAAACTGGAAAGGTGCTCCCATCAGTGGTTGGACATAAGAACAACGCCAAGGAAAGTGTTATTTAAGCTGGGGGGACAGAACAATCCAAGACAAAAGCTGGATGTGTATAACTCGGAGACACACCTCGCAGGCCTGAGCCGCGAGGAGAGGGTGATGATGATCTGACTGCTGGGAAAACTGCACAACTCAAGGAGAGCTCTCGCCTGCTTGTGCAGCAAGGAGAAAAACCAGACATTCCCAACCTAAATTGACAGAAGGAGTTGCACCAGTGATTGCAACCAAGGCCAAAGCACATTTCCCTTCACGTTTAAAGAAGAACCAAACAGAATAATAGAAAGTCCTTTTCGACAAGCAAATGAGCGGTATAGAGCTAAAGATTCCTATCCTAGATGCTTTTGCTTTAATTCCGCAATACAAGAAATTTTTGAAGGACACTCTAAAGGAACGAGAAGAAGAGTGCATGCTCATTGGGACTAGATCATCCGGATCACTCCTTATACCAATTCTTCCACACCAAAGGAAAAAGTTCATTGCGAAAAAATTGGGTGATCCGGGAAGCTTCACACTTCCATGTGCAGTAGGGCACCTTACGTTCATCAACTGCTTGTGTGATCTTGGAGCATCCATCAGCTTGATCCCACTGATAACTGCACAAAAGCTGGGGTACTCAAGTTTCAAGGATTGCAAAATCTCATTGGTCCTCGCTGACAGAACAACAAGAAAGCCGAGGGGTCTGCTCGAGGATGTACCAATAAATGTTGGAAGTGTGCTGGTTCATACTGATTTTGTGATATTAGAGATAGATGAAGAACCTACTGATCCACTATTGCTTGGTAGACCTTTCTTAGCCTCAGTGGGAGCTTTGATTGATGTGCGGAATAGGACCATTGAACTCAAGGTTGGAGAAGGGATTGGTATGATGTTTGACTTAAAGGAAGGAAGGAAGAAGCCTACGATCAATGGGCAATGCTTTGAGATCAAAGGAACAATAGAGGAGATAGACGAGGATGCGAACAAGGGAGCTCTGGTTCCCTTTCCAAACCTATACTAAGAGGTGTATGAAGAGTCGAGCTTGTGACTCTAAACAAGCCCACTTGAGAGGGAATCCCATGTCTATCCTTTACTTTTGCAAACTCTTTTTTAATTTCGTATAAAGTCAATTTAGCTTTGTTTAAATTTTAAGAATAATCTTTGCTAGTTTATTGTTGTTATTATGGGGTATTTGAAATCTTTATCTCAGGTTCAAGGAGCATTGGCTACACTCTTGGCGAAAATTGGAGGAAGTAATGCCCTCATTAAGCCAAGAGAGAGTAGGCCTTGCACCTAATCCTTGGAGGCAACAGAACGAGGAATTGGAAAGATTTGACAAAGAACCTGAACCCCTCAAGACATGAGGCCGAGGAGGATGTGCGAGTAGTGTTCACATTGCCTTGAACACCACTCATGGACCTACTTGCACACCTCAGTATCTTTTTATATAGAAAGTTCTAGTCAAATACATCTCAATATGATTGATGTGGACTCAATATTCAGAGTAAACATTGAACATGGAGCTTAATGGCCTAAAATGCTTTAATTTGAGTCTATCTTGATATTTTAGCTAACTTTTGTGGTTTTTAGATATTACTACAAAGAGGGAGCTAATTAGTACTCAAGATAGTCAGAGGGAAGCAAAAAGAGCAGTTCAAGATTGGGTTTCTCTGAATGGGTAGTCAGGCCTCGATGTATGCGCCGAGGAAGGTTGAGCGAGGAGGTATGCTAAGGAGCACAAAAAGACAAAACTTGATTTGGTTCCAGCTCATCAAGTGGGGGCCATGACAAACAACTTTTTGCTAAAATCTAGGGACGGTCAATTCAAAGGTGGACTGATCCAAGGGTTGAAATCGGTCAAGGATTCAAAATTTGAATGGACGGCTCGGATCGTGCCAAGATCAAAGGCAAATGGCGAGTAATTCGGGAACCGTGATTGTCTCCCTCAACAACCCAAGATTGTCTCCTTCACACTCCCAAGATTGTCTCCTCCTCACCCACAACGCTCGTCTATAAGAAGAACCAACTCTCGTCGTCTTCATCATTCACCCTCAATCACTCAAGCAAACAAACTCTTTCTCCCTCCGAGTTAATTTCTCTCACCGAGTTACTTTCTCTCACCACCCCCGAGTTATTATCTCTCTCCTCCAAGTTCGAGTTTTTCTAATCAATCCTTGTCAAGCATGTCTTCCGGCGACAAAAGAAAGATGAGGGAATTCAGGAGAAAGTTCATGAATGATGCACTAAGAGCTAGGAGAAGAGAGATGGCGGCAGGGCTTGGCGACTCACCGCTGGTCTGCTGTGACAACATGCCTCGCAAGTTCGTCGTCCAATCGAACGATGGGGAGCCAGAAGCTTAGACAGGAATCAAAATTCTGATCAGGGAATCAGTGAGAAGATCAGCGACTCAGCCGATGGACTAGAAATACATTCATGGTGAAGGTAGCTCAGCTCAAGAGAAGAGGAAGGGCAAACAGATAGCCTCACCCTCAAGCAGCGAGGACAGTGACAAGGACAGCGCATATGCTCAGCCCTCGCCAATGGAGGTCGAGTACGAGAGCAAGGAGAAGCCAGAGAAGAAGACCAAGAAAAAGGGGAAGAACACGAGGTATCGTCAAGCCATTGAGGATCTAAAGAAGAGTGGTTACTCAGATAAAGAGGTGAGGAAGGCCTACGAGGAACGAGAGGCGAAAAAGAAAAAGAGAGTTTCAAAGGAGTCCGATGAATCCGACAAAGCATATGAGGCTTTGAAGGCTATGGGGATCAAAGGTACATATTTCCCACATTCTGGAACCATGAGGGAATTGGGAATCACTGAGGAAGTGGATAAGGTGTTTAGCTCGCTTGGCGTAAAAGTTTGCATGTATAGTGTTGTGATTTCTTACATTGAGGAGACGTTGCAATTCCTCTCCACCGTATACTTTTTGATCTACGCAAAGTCTAATAAATCCAAGATCAAGAAGAATAGACCTGGGTACATAATGTTCACCATGTATAACAAACTATATGCGGTGACGTTGAGGGAATTGGACACGATTTATGTGTTTCAATCCTGAGAGGCAGCACATCCGGATATTGGAGAGAATGATACCAATTAAGTATGAAAGATGCTGACGGGAGCTAAGGAGTATGATTCATCTCGAAGCAAAGAAAGCTGGATCCGCAACCCAGCCATCAACTACGCAAGGAGAGCAATAGCCAACATGCTTTTTGCTAGACCCTCCACCTCGCCAATTAACCTCGGGGAAATGCACATGATGGTTATGGCGATGAAGGAGATTGTTGGCACTACTCCGAGGGGATTGCATATTGATGGAGATGAAGGGAATTCCGGAATTTCGTTTGTGCTGGCAAAACACCTCACCACATACCGTGCACGAGCCGTGACGCAAATAGGGAGGAAATCCCGGAAGCCAAAGCACATTTACATTGGTAGAGTGGTTGCTCGGATACTAGAAGCCAAGGGAGTCTGAAAACCACAATTGGGTTCCAACCCGATTCATGGACACTCATTATCTTTAAGGAGCGGGCCTCATTGCTAAAGGCGAGGTCGAAGGGCGAGTTGTGTATAAGTTTGATCACCCAGAAAAGAAGGACGGCAGAATACTTCTCCCTTGCCAGCATTCATCAGACTGAACACTATGGAGAATGTGACTTTCACCCCACCCCTCGAGGCTCTACTCGGCGAACACAAGCGAGGACAGCAAGCTCAGCAGGTAGAGGAAGAGGTAGATGAGGAAGAAGTTGAACCAGAATCCTACTTTTTTGAGGAGTTCACTGAGAAGAACCAAGGGACAGCAAGCAAGGAAGCCCACAAGCGGATTTGAAAGCTCCAAAAGTTGGGGAAGTCGCTGCTCAAGAAGGTAAAGGGCATGAAAAAGCAAAAGGAGGAGTGGCTGGACGAGCGCAAGAGGATGTGGAAAGGAATTAATGGATTGGAGTCCTCACTTAGAAGAACAGAGCCTCAGCCTCGCACACATGACTCGCCACCACCGACGAGGAGGCACTCAACTTCAGCAAGCCCCATCTCGCACAGAGAGCAAGAAGAGAAACTGCGACGCTAATCAATGGACACAACGCGGGTTTACAAGAGATCCAAGAAAAAGCGCCAGAAACACCAAAAACAAACGCCTCAGGAAGATCCCTCGCATGCGTCCCTCGCCGACCATGACTGCGAGGAGTACTCGGACTGGTAGCAGCACATTGCACCGTGTGAAGGAATAGCTCCAAGAGGGTACCCAGACCCTCAAAACTAACTCTCGAGGACATGAATGCCTTGACTGCTCACTTGTTCAACTTTTAGGTACCAAACTCTTACCTTTTGTACATACATTTTTATTTTTAGTTGATTTTATTCTTTGTTTATCTAGACAACTCTCTCCGACTTCTATACACACATGGGACTGTGTGGTTTAAGTTTGGCGGAGGGGTCTAGAGTACTTTCACAATGTTTCTTATGATCTTATTTTCTATTTTGCATGCATTCGTTTAGGTTGTAAAAATCCGGTTAGATTTTTCTTTGTGCATTTGATTGTTGCATTTCATGGCACTTAAGGCATAGAAAACCATAAAAAATTGAAATTTTTTGAAAAATGAAACCTAAAAAAAAATAGAGTGATCATGTAGTTGCATCCACTTAGATTTGTCTTTAGGTTGCATTCACTTAGGACTCATGCATCCGAACTTGTTATGTGGGAGTGATCTTGATGATGGTCAAATCTTGATGAGTTAAGCTTGTTAACAATTATGAATGCTCTTGATTGGTAGATAGCCATTTTGGAAAGTTTTTGGGCAATCATCGTCTTGGTAAACTTTGCTTAGGTTGTGTTTTGAATAGGTCTAGTTTGGTTCCTTCTAAAACTGAACTTAAACTTCCAATTTAGAGCCTAGAGATGCATCAATACCTTCCTTATTTATGTTTAGCATGATTTGAAAAGTGTGTGCTTGGTAAAACCCTCTCAAAAGTTAAGTGGAAATTTAAGCTGCCTGCAAAGAACTTAAACCGAGTAAGTGGTAAAGGTGAAGCGGCTGGAAGGATGCGTAAACCCGTAGCCTTTCACGTCCGTGTATGTTCGCTAACTTACTCCATATGCGGGTTAGTGAAGAAACTTGGAAAGATGCGTAAACCCATAGCTTTTCACACTAGATAGGCATCCGGATTGACTCGTCCGGCAAAGGTAGGTGCCGTGAGCTTTGGATCCACATAGTGTGCTGCTCCTTCCGCATCTCGGTGGTTTGGCCAGTCTGGTTCTTGCTCGGTTTGTTGGTACGGTCCACGCCTTCTCCATTCTTCCTCATAATCTAGATGTTGGTGTCGGTTTGGCGGGTGTGGCCATGGAGGTGCGCGTCATGGATTACTTAGGACGGGCTGCTCATCCGATTCATACTCTACATGCTTTTCTTCCTCCGGAAACTTTAGTCCACCTTGGACTCAGGAGTTCACGACGGAGTCCGGTTGTTTGGTGCGTGAATTGCGGGTGGAAGTATGTGTTCCAAGATATCCATGCGAGCTGCAAGCACATTGAGCTGCATCTGAATACTAATGAGGGTGTTGGTGAACCCCACTAGCCGATCCACGGTTTTGTTTTGCTCCGATATACCCTTGTATTGCACAACAAAGCAAGATCAAACGAAAACAATGTTAGCTTTTACTCGTTGGTGCAAACAACTTGGAATTTTCTATAATCAAGATTTAGATTAGCAAATGGTTGAGTAATTTAAACCTCAATATTCAGTTTTAATTCAAATTGATTTGCCACTTAAAACTCAATCAACGAAAATTAAAAGAAATGAATGATCGGATAATTATAATTAGTGTAACAAAATTCATAATTGCGAATGACAAACTTATATGGAAACAAACAAACTTGCAACGTTTCTATATATATTTTTATACGGATATAGAAATGATCACAAGAAAAACGAATTCAAACTATTTTTTTATCATTTTCTCTTATGAAATGAACAAGCTAAATGAAGATGCAATAAACACGAATTTAAAAGAAAAGAAGGAACGATACAGAGTGATACCGTGAAATCTTTTGACTCTGATATCAGATGATATGTGTCTCGTGGTGGTTCTTGAAATAGATTAGTCAAGAAAAGACTTCAAGGAGTCGATCCTCGTGACTTGGTTGATAAAAGAACCGGTGAAGAAGACTTCAAGGAGTTGATCCTTCAATGGCTAGAGAGTTGCTTGCGGAAAATTGAATGAACGCCACACGAACCGGTGGTTTGATCTATGATAAGTTCGACCAGTCTACAAGGACTTCTCACTAGTATAGACCTCGGCTCTTGGCTCTATCCTCAAAGAGTTGGAGACGGCAAATATGTTTTCTTTGAAAGAATCGATTTACTTTATTGATCATTGGTGATAAATTACAAACCGCAAGGAACCATATATAGTTGGTTGTCGGGGTGCCTTCAATGGGCGAATCAAGAAGCTGATTAAGCTCTACAATAAGCAATCAAGTCTGTAAAAATGCTTGAGTGGTGCAGCACTCATTTAACACAAAGATATACAACATAAAAACACATTAAAAACAAGATTACACAACTTATGGTCCTACGCGTATTCTAAACATGGTAAGTAGTTGTTTTGTGTGTAGTGTGGCCGTTAACTAACTCATGTTGGTGCCACCTGCATGAATATTAGTTACAAAACATAGGCGTACCTTAGTTGAGTTGGTAGTCGCTTGCTTGCACGAACCAGTGAGCACTTGGACGGTCTTGACGGTGGGTGTATTGAGTCCAAGCAGCTTGCTAACTCTATGGTCAAATTTGTCTCTTAATGCACTTGTCTTGCACCTTGTACTTGGTCCTTCATGCAAGCTTGGAAGCACCATAGCCTCAAGTAGTAAGGTGTTGTGATCGATGACCTCATCATTGTTAGTATACAACTATTTTGGATACTTTTTATAATTAACCCTAACGTTATCCAACATGATCATAGAAATATAACTGCATTGATTGTCTACGTAAATGTTGGAGGTGGATTTGAGATCCTACTGCGGTCCACGAGAACAATTGACAAACAGAAAACCATTAAGTCATGAACTCGGTTAAAAAGTCATCTCGGCTCTCGGTTGACAACTCGGAAAAATCTATTCGGCCTATCATTGAACAAGAAGAGTTGCAACTCGTCATCGAAGAGAAAATGAAGTTTTCCTAATTCATATAAGGAGAACCTCCGAAAATCTAACAAGAATCTTTCTATTTATCTGCGAATCAAAATAAATGTAATCTTTCCTATTCTTGGGATTGTAACCGCCTCTGTGATCTATAAATAAAGGTGGAAACCTTTGGGAAAATGATCCACTTTTTTAGCACTTTGGAGCTTATAATAAGAACTCAACCCGATCTGCTTACTCGAGCCATCTCTTTGACTCTCTCCCAATTTGATCAAGGATCCGCACCCATCTTCCCTCTTCTTTAATCAGAGCTTGACTTAGAACACTTTGTGCTAAATCCTGCTCGAACAATTGGCGTCTACTGTGGGGAAGACTTCACCGGATTTCTTAATCTAAGAGAACGACGAAAAGCAAGAATGTCAAGAAACAATGATGTCTTACGTTTTCTGGAAAGAATAACATGTGACCCAACTCACGAACAAAAAAATCCAGCCAAGAATCGCCTCTGAACTCTGTTCAGACTCAAGAGAACCAACGTGAGCCAACTTGGGAGGTTATCAAGCTTCCAGGACCTCCAAAAGAGCCGCCATCACTTAAGGTGATGATACAGAACTTGCTGGCAATGTAGGAAGCAGCGAATAAGAGAAATACTGAGCGATTTGAGCGTCTTGAAGCTAGAGACAGGATTGGTTGTGATAACTTGCAGCCTGCGCAAAACAATCGGCAAAGTAATGATGTACTCGCTAGCATGCAAAGGAATCTGTCCGATCAGACCCCAAGCCCGCAGAAGTATCAAACTGCGGAACAAAGTCTACCACCCAGACTAAAAAGATGCGATGTATTGTCAACTTTTTGCTGAAAACTTGACTGGAGACGCATTGGTGTGGTTCATCAAGTTTCCCACAGAGTCGACTGAAAGCTTCAATTAATTAGCCGAATTATTCATGAAACAGTACGCTATATACGTCAACCAGGATACTTCTACGACCGAGCTATGGTCCTTAAAGCAAGGAATCGATGAGACTTTGAAGTCGTACCTCGGACACTTCCGGAGGATAATGACCAAAGACAAAGTTAGTGAGAACATGGCTATTAAAGCATTGGAGAACCGGAGGCTCAACGCGAGTGTGGAGCGACAGAACCAAAGGAAGAGTACTAGGAGCCCAGACAGCACAACAATTGGGGAAGAGCTAACCCGGGAATAGTGTTCCAAGTCGGAGATATGAACAGTCCGGCTAGGAAGTTGCCCTGGAACAACACCTACAACCAAGGAGAATACTGCGCCTTCCATGAACGGGCCGGCCATTCAACCTCAAAATGTAAACATCTCCAAGAACTATTTGCTGAAAGATACAGGAAAGACGAGTTAAATCTCTCCGATGAAGAAACTCAGCAGTTCTGAATGCATAATTAAAAAGAAGCTGAGTTACGAAAAGCTGACAGCAAGTTGGCCCCTCAAAACAACACCGCTAACGATCGACTTAAGCATGAAAATAATGGAGCTGAGACTTCTGAGCAAGACGACCCACGTGTAGATGTAGATGCATCATGGGAGGCCTCCAATCTTGTGATGACACTATACAGTCTATCTAGAAGTACGAACGGAAGGCTGTAGATGCAGTCAGCCTCAAAAACTCGTCTATCAAAGAGATTCACAACGGTCAACTCTGAGATTCGTTCTCCCTAGAGGACCTTGAAGGAGTAAGCTTTCTGCACAACAACGTGCTAGTCGCCGAACTCGGAGTTGCCGATTGTAATGTCTCCCATATACTTATCAACACTGAAAGCTCAGTCGATTTGATCTTTAAACAGATTCTAGACCGGATGGCACTCCCAGATCTGAGAATCAAACCGATTGATAGAACCTTAACCACGTTTGATGATAGTTCCATACATGCCATAGTAACAATCAAGCTCTCAATTCGGGTAGCCAGAATCACAAGATGGATCAAGTTGTTGGTGTATGACAAACCGCCAATTTTTACAACATAATATTTGGAACGCTTTGGATCCATGCAAAGAAGACGGTCCCATCGAGCTACCATCAATGCGTAAAAATCCTGACTGATAAAGGAACTTATACTTTGCAAGACGAGCAGAAAGTGTCAAGAAACATGATTCATTGCCGAATTGGAACTGCGCAACAAGTCCTGTATGATCATAGTAACAATCAGCAATAAGGCCACTTTGGAGCCTCTTGCTCCCAAGAAGCCAGATCGGCTGACAGTTGAACTCTTCCACATTGTTTTATCTAACTCCGCAAAGTGTGTAAGTATTTGAGTCAAGTTCGACAACCTGATTCGAGAAAGGTTAATCAAACTTTTTGAACAAAATATTATGACGTTTACATGAACAGTAAAAGACATGACTGGGATTGATCCAAGCGTAGCGAGTCATAGATTGAACGTCGACATAGCTTATAAGCCGATAAAGCAGAGTAGATGAAAGTTATGGCCTAAAAGGATGGAAGCCATTATCACAGAAGTCAAGAAGATTATCGATGTGAGGTCTATTGTCGAAGTACAATATCCCGAGTGTTTAACTAACCTGGTTGTAGTATCAAAGAAGAATGACAAATGGCGAGTCTGCATAAACTTCACCGACCTGAAAAAGGTATCTCTGAAAGATAGCTTAACTTTGCAAAATATCGATTGGATTGTAGAAGCAAAGGCAAAGAATGAGCTACTCTCATTCATGGATACATTCTGGGGCTACAACCAAATCAAAATACACCCTAATGACATGGAGAAAACTTCATTCATAACCGAGCGAGGAACGTATTGTTACAAGGTCATGCCTTTCAGCCTTAAGAATGCGGGAGCTACTTATCAACAGCTCGTTGACGAAATGTTCACCAAACAACTCGGTCAGACAATGGAGGTTTACATCGACAACATGCTGGTCAAGTCTTTGAAAGCCAAGAACCATGTTGATCACTTGGCTCTCAGCTTCAAGACACAGAACGAGTATCAGATGAAGTGAACCCGACTAAGTGCACATTCGGGGTAACTTTAAGAGAATTCCTAGGATATATTGTTACCCAATGGGGGAGCGAAGCAAATCCGAAGCAGATGAAAGCAATTCAGGATCTACCATCTCCAAGAAACAAACGGGAAGTCCAAATATTAACAGGACGAATTGTTGCGCTAAATCGTTTCATTGCCCGATCAAAAGACAAATGTCTCTCTTTCTATCAACTCTTGTGAGGAAATAAAAACTTTGAATGGGACGAAAAATGTGAAAGTATCTTCTCCAAGTTGAAAGAATATATGTCAACTCCACTGGTTCTATCAAAGCGCGAGACAGAGAACCACTTTACTTATACATCGCGATATTGTCATCAGCAATGAGCAGCGTACTCGTACGAGAAGATAGAGGAGTTCAGTATGCGATATTCTACACAAGCAACTCTCTTGATGGAGCCGAATCCTGTTATTTGATGACAGAGAAACTCGCTTTGGCAGTTGTGACTTCAGCAAGGAAGTTGCTACCATATTTTCAGTCTCACATGGTTATTGTTCTCATTAACCATCCATTACGGACAATCCTCCACATCCAAAATAAGTCAGGGAGGTTAACTAAATGAGCTATAGATCTCAACGAGTACGACGTTGAGTTCAAAGAAAGGACTAGCGCCAAGTCGAAAGTTCTGGCAGATTTTCTGATCGAACTATCTCCTGAGTTGGAACCATTAGAAATAACGAGTCTCCTCAAGTCTAGAAACTTTTTGTGGATGGATCATCTTCACAACATGGATCTGGAGTCAGGATTCGACTAGAAATTCCGATAGGCGAAGTATTGGAACAGGTATTTCGACCGGCTTTCCCAACCTCAAACAACGAGGCCAAGTAAGAGGCGTTAATCGTCGGGATTTGACTTGCCAAAGAAAATGGAGCTTTCCAAGTCGAATGCTATTGTGACTCTTAGTTGGTCGTCAATCAAGTTGACTAAACCTATGACACAAAGAACACCCAAATAGAGGCATACTTAAAGGTCATGAAGGAGTTTCCAAAGGACTTAGGGATCAAGGTCATTAAGATTTTCCGAATGGAAAATACTTTGGCTGATGCATTGGCAGCATTGGCTTCAACTATGGATCCCGTTCAAAGACGAGTCATCTCAGTGGAGAGCATCGATAAGCCAAGTATCCTACTTTTGAAAGGAGACTTCATTGTTGTCTCAACTATCATGGACTCTGGTGAAGACCACAATAGAGAAAGGACAATCGACTGGAGAGATGAGATACTTGCATACATACTCGCCGGAGAAACTCCAGAAGATCGATGGACGGCTCGAAGGCTCAAAGCCAAGTGTGCTTTTTATACACAAATTGATGGCAAACTTTATCGCTGAAGTTTAAATGGAACACTGCTTACGTGTATCCATGGCGACAAAACGAGAAAGGTGATACGAGAAATGCACAAAAGAGGTGGAGGAAATCACAATGGCAGGCGATACCTTGTGCATAAGATCCGAAAGCTTGGATACTACTCGCCGGCTATGGCCCAAGATTGTCAAAACTACATGACTAAGTGTGATATGTGTCACCATCACAAACATATAATACACCCTCCAACTGAAGAGTTGACCTCGTCAATCATGTCTTACCCATTTATGTGTTGGGAAATGGACATATTAGGGCCTCTACCATCATCTCGGCAAAAGAGATTCATGCTAGTCATGACCGGCTACTTCTCTAAATGGGTCGAAGTGGAAGCATATTCTCAAATAAAAGATAAAGACGTAGTCAAGTTTATTTGGAAGAACATAATTTGCCGACACGGTCTACCATACAAAATCGTCATGGATAATGGTTCTTAATTCATCTTGGCAAAGTTTATCAACTTCTGTGCGAGGTGGAATATTCGAGTTACTCATTCCACGCCTAGAAACCTGTAAGGTAACTGGCAAGCAGAGTCGACAAACAAACACATCTTGCATGGAATTAAGAAATGACTCAAAAAGAAGAAATGCCATTAGTCAGATGAGTTGGATGGAGTACTTTGGTCGCATTGCACGATGCCAAGACGAACAACTGGTTGTACTCTCTTCTCTCTATTTCATGGAAAGGAAGCGCTTGCCCCCGCGGAAGCCACCATCCCGACTTCGCGCAGAATCTATTCTCCAAGCAATGATGAGTCAAACGACCAAGCTATAAAAACTAGCATCGACGACTTGGAAGAACAAAGAGATGACGCTTTGCTCCGCGTACAAAACTATCAGCAACAAGCCCTGAAGAATTATAATAAGAAAGTACTAGGATGGCAATTCGCTGAAGGAGACCTTGTGTTGCAAAAAGTATTCAAAAATACAACTGAAATAAACGCTAGAAAACTTGGTGCTAATTGGGAAGGACCCTACATAGTTTGCAAAGTCGTGAAACCGGGTGTGTACGAGATCGCAACAATGGAAGGAGAGATGGTTCCATGAAGCTGGAATTCCATCAACTTGAAGCGATACAACTATTGAAGCTACGCCAACTCGGCGCCTATTTTGCATCATCTGATGCACGTCTAATCTATTAGTCATGTAATGAGAACTACGTTTTGGCTTGATCCCATTAGGGGTACGTAGGTAGCCTTTGGGTACAGCTATAACTGTATAAAAATTTTATAACTCGCCGATCTCGGCAGTAAAAAAAAAGAAAAGAAATATTAATGCATATTTCCAAATAGTATTCAGGCTCTGAAAAAGTCCCAAGTTACTCGTCAACTTCAAATTGTTGCTGAAAGTGTTAACTTTCACATCAAAAAGCAGAGTCTTAAAATCTCGTCGAGTAAAACTCAAAAAACTTTCTAAAAAACTAAGCCGAGTGTTAAAATCTCACACGTCTAAAAACTTAGTCTAAATCTCGCCGAGTAAAACTTGAAAAACTTTCTACAAAACTAAGTTGAGTCTTAAAATCTCTCACATCTAAAGTCGAGTCATAAAACCTCACACATATTCTGACGAGATTATTTTCTCATATTTTGACGAGATTAATTTCTCATTCTGTGACGAGATTAATTTCTCATAATCATGCTGAGACGAAGTTCTCAATGAAAAGAGAATGTTATTCTCACCTATTTACCAAGATCAACCTCTCGTACTATGACAAGAAAAGTTTCTCTCATTCACACCGAGATAAGTTCTCACTAACACAAAACCTAGTTTTGTACAGAAACAACAAAGTCTATTTCTAAACTCTTGCTTTCAAGGTCTGATTTTTAGATCATCGTTTCGAGAATCGACTCTTGAACATCTTTGAGAAACTAAGTCGTAGATTCTTGGTTTTACGAAAAGCGAGTTACAAGTTTGACTCTTGTTAAAGTCGAAGGAGCGGGCCTATGCCCAAAAATCCCGAGAACTAACTTCTGGCTTTCATAATATTAAATGTCCTTGAAACTTGATTATTTTATGGCCGAGTTCAATGTGCATAAAATTTTGAGAAATAAGTTGATTCGTTTTCAAATTTTTCATTTACAACAAAAGATAAATACAATCGAAATATCAAAAATGCAAATAACCGAGTTCATTTCATATCTGTTAAGCAGGAAAGAAAAATGTTTACAAAAGAGAAGCTCAAACTATTACAATCAGTTCTACCAAACAAGTCAAAGGAACCGTTGAGGACTCGTCAAAGAAAATTTTACGTGCTATTGTGAATCAAATCTCCCTAGCAGCACGAGAAGGTTTGCCAACTTCGAAAGACAGGACAATCACGTCTTCAGGATGGAGCACCGTCAAGGTCTCACTGTTTTATTTGAACTTGTTCAACTCGGCGTCCACATAGTCGGTGACCGCCAAAGGAATAATCACTACCCGATTCGACAATGGCCAAAAAACACTACTTGAGCTTGTATACTAGGCATACGAGAGACAAGCAGCCAAGTTGATGTCTAGGTCATTAAAGCGAGCAGCAATCTTTTCGAAATAACTAGTGAGTTAGTTATGAAGATCCTGATAGACCTTCAGTTTCTTGGTGTTCACGATGTCCCAAAGGCGAAGATCAAATTCCTTCTTGATTGAATCCAACTCGTCACAGTTTCATTGATAAGTTATTTGCCTTCTTGGCAGCCTTGAAGGCAGTGCTCCAATCCAAATCAATGCAGTTTAGCGATTTGGTTAAAGTTGCATTCTCTTCAGTCAGTTTGAGCATATTTTCTTGCTCCTGCTTCAACTCAGCCTTATGACGAATGAGGTCCTCTTCAGCCGTGGTTAGCCTAGACCTGGCCTCTACCACCTCTAAGTGAGTTTGCCCTGCTCGACTAGCAAACTGGATAGTCCTACGAGTATCCTCATCAGAATGCGCCATGACCCTCTCCCGATCAAGAAAGACATCATTCAAGTGGGAGATGATCTGAACAAAAAATGATGACACCCAATTGTCAATAACTAAAAACGACTAAAGTGTCGAGTAGAGGAAAACTAAGTACTACCCGTGAAAAGGAGGTATGCAGCCTCCTTGTATTAGGAGCTGCAGCAGGACCTGATCCAAAAGATCTAGAGAAGACCTGATGTGTTGCATCAGGTCCGTGTAGTCAATACAAGATGTCAGAATTGGTGTTGCGCCCTTGACTATAGGAGACTCAGAAGTTCGCAGGGGCTCTCCTCTCTTCTCTCCTCACATTAGGAGCTGCAGCGGGTGACTCAATCTGAAGGTCACCAATCCTCGTCTTCATTTGGGGATACGGATTACCGCGACTCGCACTAGTCCTGGACAAGACCAAAGGAATTTCCCTAGTCTCAACGGGGATGGGCGTAAGAGCACTGCTACCCTGTGTTGATCTGTCATTCAAGCAGGACCTCCCAGAGTCAAGGATAGTATCGATTTCATTTCTAGTGTTTGAAAGTTGGAAATCGTCAAGGCCCATTGTCAGAAAATAAAAGATGAAGTCAGGAAAATTCAACTCGAACGAGGAATTTTAAGAGAGTAAAAATTGTTGGTTGAGAATGAAGTGAAGACTGAAGGTAAAAACTGGGTATTTATACAAATTTACCAGAAACCAAATCGTCGCGCAATGATGACCTATTAATAGCCTGTTAAACCACCCTAATTGCCCAATCAATGTCTGACACATGGACCGAGGATTCTAGAAGCAGGTAACTTACCAACTCTAAAATTCAACACAATTTTCCGAGTCTGGGGGGGAAATTATTGAAGGTGAATCTGAGATCCTATTTTGGTCCACAAAACAATTGATAACCAGAAAATAATTAAGTCGTGAACTCGACTAAAGAGTCATCTTGGCTATCGATTGAACACTTGGAAAAACCATATTTGGTCGATCACTGAACAAGAAGAATTGCAACTTGTCGTCGAAGAGAAAAAGATGTTTTCGTAATTTGAATTAGGAGAACTTCCAAAAATCTAGCAAGAATATTTTTATTTATCTGCAAATCTAAACAAATGTAATCTTTCCTATTTTCAAGAGATTATAACCGCTTCTATGATCTATAAATATGGGTGAAAATATTTGAGAAAAAAATACACATTTTGTAGTACTTTTGAGTTTATAATAAGAAATTAACCCGATTTCCTCTTACTCGAACTATCTCTTTAATTCTCTCCCAATTTGATCAAAGATCTATACTTATTTTCCTTCTTCTTTATTCAAAACTTGATTTAAAACACTTTGTATTAAATTCTGCTCGAACAATTAATATAACCTCAAAGATACAAATCAATCAAGCCTAAATTCCAGGCGGATTTAAAGACATGTATCATTATAACATAGTTACTTTTTTGTTTTTCGTGTTCTCATATATCACTTTTTCCTTAGTCGTCCGTTTCTTTTCTTTAGCAACATAATTTTGCTTTCAGAAAAGAAATAATTTTGGTGAGCATCATAATAAAAAAAGAAGACTTGCAAAATACAGAGAATGACCGATCACATGCATTAGCTCTACACAACAATCCTTTGATTGGAGTTATATTAATTAAGTCAACCGTCATAAAAGTTTGTACTCCATCAACTATCGTCATTTGGCATCCTTAATTATCAGTTTTCCATACCGTCCGATTAGGGTTTTGGCTCCTTTATTTATTTATTTTGTCAAATAATGCAAAAAAAATAAATAGAAATCCATTCAATAATTTGTATATGCGGACATATGTCGCGTTGTTCTTAACTTATCCATAGATGATTTCATCTTTAATGATTCTGTAAGGTCCAGCTAGTTCATTAATTATTACGATGATTAATCGGAATTATTATCAATTGTAGTTTTATACAATGGTTTCGAATGGTAAACGCAGATCTAAAAATACAGATCATACAGATCATGCAGATTATGCAGATCATGCAGATCATGCAGATCACGCAGAACACATTTTATATTATTATTTTATTATAAAATATTTTTCAGTTTTATAACAATTATTTTATTCTATTATTGGATTCGAACGCGGACATGAACCAAAAGACAAACACATACCCACAAATTTAATACATAAATAAGAATCATGAAATTATATTTAGTTATACAAATAATTTTCTTTATATTATATCACTTTTCACATTGATACTCGTGTATATAATCAACTATATAATGTAATTTTTATTGTAATTAAAAAATTAGAATAATTATAATGTTAATATATAAGTAATCGTGTATTAAATAGGTATATATGTACATATTCGTGTATTGAATAGGTAAATATATAAATATTGTGTATTGATTATAATGTAAATATCTCTGTATTTGTGTATTAATTATAGTATATATATATATATAAATTAAATGCAGACGGGGTGAAATGCATTAAATAGGTGTGTTTATTTTTTCTTCTCTTATTTGATCTGCATACAGGTCATAATTTTTAATTATTACTTTTCTCCTGCAAAAAAAATGAGTGAATGGTA
This sequence comes from Lepidium aucheri, assembly GCA_900406435.1. Lineage (NCBI taxonomy): Eukaryota > Viridiplantae > Streptophyta > Magnoliopsida > Brassicales > Brassicaceae > Lepidium > Lepidium aucheri. The sequence goes on along the minus strand of OVBA01002563.1, from coordinate 6,737 downwards.
ACATTAAATACAAATCACCCAAACTGCATTTATTCCGCATAAAATCTGCATTCCATTCAAAGCTAATGATTTGCATTTTCATGTGCCATGCAGGCTAGTTTTTTTTCTTTCTATTCCATCAGAATTAAATTAAATAATAAAACTAACTCTAATCTATGTTTAATTTGGTTAATTAACCGCAGCCAACTAAACAAAACTCTCATGGATTTCACATATAATATTCTCCAAACAGAATGCCTGTTATTTTTTTTCTTTTTTTGTCACAATAACAGAATGTCTTTTCATTTGAGTTTTTTGTTCTTGGCAATCGATAATCGATCCTCTCAGGGATTTTTAAGAAAGATACACCAAAAGCACAGTCCATATATGTGGGACAATAATGGTTATGGTCATAGATCATATACTTTGTACCATAATGTTGACAGTGTGTTGAATTGATAATATGCTTAGATGATTGATAATGTTCTTTATTATAATTCTTACATTCAGAGGAAAGTCTTTGATCTCTAATGTTGACATTTGTATCATTAAGGCAATGCCTTATGCCTCATTAAGAATGAAATATATATAGATTTATCAACAAAAATGGCATTTCCATAAAAATGAAGAAGAATCTAACCAAGTTTGATAAAAATAAGTAATAAAATAATTTAACCACGAATCAACCAAATGCAAGATGTCTTGTCCACATACACATCACATGAGTAAGTGGATTACAGATTGCAATCGACGAATATTTGGATCTTAGCTTATATTTATTACGTTACTATATACATCTGGAGAGATTCATAATCACAGCCACTAGTTTTATCAAAATTTGGTATTGAAATCGAGTAATAAAACTTGATGAGTGGAGGCATCTTTTTGTATTTGTAGGACCAAAAACTCCTGAATTTAGGGAAACAAAAATATAAATTCAATAGTAATTTACTAATTATGCTTTGGTTAAAAAGAGAAAAGCAAAGAAAAAGAAAAGAAATTAATCACAAAACTGCAAAAACACCTAATTGAGATTACAACACGTGTCGCATGCCAATACGGCGGTGAGTCACATGGTTAAAAATCGTTAATTGGCTTTTTATATTATTTTATTTATCTTTGTCTTTATTCATAATTCATATCACAGATTTCAACTAGTTTTTGGATTCTCTCACCGTACCGACGGCGTACCACTCCTTCCACACCGTTTGCATTAAATCTAAACCCTAATACCCGGATCCGATAATCCGGTCAAGCAAAATATATACTTTTTAGTTTTTTAAAAATGTTATTCTAGGTTTTTTACACAAATTAAAAACCAATACTAAAAATTTTTTATATCCTTAACTATTATAGATAATAATTAATTAATAGGAGGTTAAAATTAGAATTAATTCTAAAAAAAGTGTATTGGAAGTAAAAATGACACTATTTGTAAAACAATTTTTTTCTCAATTGTATTCTTTATGAAACCCAAGGAGTATATAGACTCGGAATCCAAAGCCCATACCCAATTTAACATGGAGCTAATATCCACTGAAAGGATGCCACATGGAAATCTTTGATTGGTTCTTTCTCTGGAATCCAAGAGGACCTTTTTAGTATAAAGAGCCCTCCGTTGGTCCTATCAACTTCCCTCATTCACACTGTCTCTCTCTCTCTTTCTCACTAACAGAACAAAAAAGAAAAACAGGAAACAGAGGGAGAGGGAGAATGGCGCGAAAATCACTAAATTTTCCGGTGATTCTGCTCATTGTGCTTCTATTCTCACCGGCGATTTACGGTGCTGGACACGATTACCGCGACGCACTCCGTAAAAGCATTCTTTTCTTCGAAGGTCAGCGTTCGGGTAAGCTTCCTCCCGATCAACGTCTAAAATGGCGCCGTGACTCAGCACTACGTGACGGTTCTACCGCCGGCGTAAGTCTACTACATTATTCAAACTTCTCCTATCTAATCTGTGTTTTCTAATATACTTAACATTTTCCCCTAATTTATTCATCAGGTGGATTTATCCGGAGGTTACTACGACGCCGGAGACAACGTGAAGTTTGGTTTTCCGATGGCATTCACGACAACAATGTTGTCATGGAGCATAATTGATTTCGGTAAAACTATGGGACCTGAGCTCAAAAACGCTGTAAAAGCCGTCAGATGGGGCACTGATTACCTCCTAAAAGCGACGGCAATTCCCGGCGTCGTTTTTGTCCAAGTCGGAGACGCTTACTCCGATCATAATTGTTGGGAACGTCCTGAAGACATGGACACACTTCGTACGGTTTTCAAAATCGATAGAGCTCATCCTGGATCTGACGTCGCCGGAGAAACTGCAGCCGCCTTAGCCGCAGCTTCAATCGTTTTCAGAAAACGCGATCCTGCTTACTCCAGACGTCTACTTGACCGTGCCACAAAGGTACATTATTCTAAACGCATGTGCCGTTTGCTCTAACTCTAAACGCATTGCTTTTTGGTATATTAGTTTTAATTTCTAATTATAACAAATGTCCAAGAGTATTTCTATATAAGTTTAAGACTAGGCTCGTTAAACCAAATTTGTTTCCAGTTTATTCCACACTTATTATTCTCTTTATTTTTATATATGATAATAATAATAAATTATAGTATTCAAATTGTTTTAAATATTACTTAATTAATTAATTAATTATTCTTTGCTTGTGAGATGAGTTTCTCCTTATGCTTCATGATTTCAGTACTTTATTTGCTTATTGTTGGTCCATTTTTATGATTCGTTCAAATAAATTGACTTTTTTGGTATTTTTTCTTACGTATTTGTACGGTTGAATAAATTATTTACATGACGTAGAAGAGGATATATATTCATATTAAAACCAAAAAAAAACATATATATTCATATTCACGGATCTGAATTCTAAAAAAGCGTTTATGATTAAAACGTGGCGCAGGTATTCGCGTTTGCTAATAGATATCGCGGCGCGTACAGTAACAGTCTTTACCACGCGGTTTGTCCTTTTTACTGTGATTTCAACGGTTACCAGGTGAAAAAATAGTTACTTTTACCCATTTTTAGTATCAGCCGTTGGATGATAATTGTTTGATTTGACAATTTTTTAACATCTGATGGTTGATGCAGGATGAATTACTATGGGGTGCGGCTTGGCTACACAAAGCCTCGAGGAAACGAGCCTACAGAGAATTCATTGTGAAGAACGAGGTGGTTCTTAAAGCTGGTGATACAATTAATGAATTTGGTTGGGACAATAAACATGCTGGGATTAATGTCTTGATCTCCAAGGTAACTAACTTCCTCTTTATTTATACTCATTTTTGTTATTATTCTTGTTTCTTTCAATATAAAGATTGTATTGTTGTTGCTTATTCGTGATTCAAATCATTATCAATAATTTCCTGGGAGTTAGCGAGGCTTTAGGGAACATAGTGGTGTTTTTTTGATATTGTTTTTGTTGTTGAAGATTTGTTTGTTTGCAAGGGGACTACTAATGTATAAGAATTAAATTAACATAGGTAGAGAGATGGTTGTGTCTGGTTATCACGTGTTTGTGGCACGACTTTTGATCATATAATTGGAAGTGGGGTTTACATTTACAATAATGGGTCCTATCTAGTTATGTGTTTCGTTTAAAGCTTTTATTTTAATGCTGAACACAACGGTTTAGATATGTGAACCAATTGAGTCTTTTGTTTAGGTCATGTTAGAGTCGTGCTTAATATAAGATACTAAGTTACAGAAGAAATTAATATAAGGCGATGGATGATTGGACCTTGCACATGATGAATAATGAGAAATAGCCAATTAGAAATGATCATGTGATGTGGGAGCTCAATCTTAAGGACATTCCCCTTTTTCTTTTGTCCTGTGTGTGTGCGCTCAACATGCCTCCTAGATTTGGCAACATATAATTTTTAATAATATAACCTTACAAAATGGAAGCCAGAGCCTCACATGGCCCCATGATCCATTTACTACTTGACTAGTCGTGAATGGATAGAAAGTGTTCATTTATGTATATACATATGCATGCATATATATATAAATATAATATAAGAACTTGATCATCTAAGTAGTAGTATAGGTAGGTGAAATGTATACAGCGTGGACTTTGTTTCCGTGTGCATGTGTTTGTAACACATGAGCATGTCCTCGTATTTGGGGTTTTGGATAGAGTTTTTAATAACTAATGTTCATAGCAGTAATATAACTAGTATATAGGGATATAGGGATATAAGTGGGGACAGGAAAAGAAAGAAAGAGTAAAGAAGTCTTTGGTTACTGCTACAAAGCATGTGGCTCAAAACTCAAAAAGGCTGAAAAAAATAAAATAAAGTGTCATGTTCTCCTTACCAGTTCCCATTCTGCTACGAAGGCCTATGTGGTTATTTTTTTCCTGTTTTGTCATTTCTCAACGGTCTCTTTTGCTTCCACAAAATTGATTCGTCAAGGCCCCTTTCACCATCTCCAGTTTGTCACATGGCGCTCTTTGTTTTTCTTTTCATTATTCACTGCCCTTTTATTGGTCGTCCTTGTTTGTTATGTAGTCAAGATCCATATCCCGAAACCGTGATTTCATTAAGTGTTTTGTCTTTGTTTGAAAACAGGAAGTGCTAATGGGAAAAGCAGAGTATTTTGAGTCTTTCAAGCAAAATGCAGATGGGTTTATCTGTTCTATATTGCCTGGAATTTCGCACCCTCAAGTCCAATACTCTCGAGGTACAAAAATAAAAAACCCCATCATTTTTTCCTAATATCAAAGTACTTTTCCTACATTCACGTGATTTACTTTTGTCTTTTCCTCCCGAATATATATATATATAGAAATTTTCTTTTATGTTTATATGTTGATTAGTAGTAAAGTAAATAATCAATCTGTTTTATTTTTTTGTCTTACTACAGGAGGGCTACTAGTAAAGACGGGAGGGAGTAACATGCAACATGTAACATCACTATCTTTCCTCTTATTAGCTTACTCCAATTATTTGAGCCATGCCAAAAAGGTTGTGCCTTGTGGCCAATTAACTGCCTCCCCATCTCTCCTTCGTCAAATCGCCAAGCGCCAGGTAATTAAATATTAAATGGTTTCATATTTTGGACAAAAAAACAAAACATAACCGTTTAACTCTTTCGGGGACCAAACGAGGAAACACATAACCGTTTGTTTGATATTGTTATGATGATGTGAATAGGTGGATTACATTCTGGGAGACAATCCAATGGGGCTGTCTTATATGGTTGGGTACGGCCATAAGTTTCCACGTAGGATCCATCACCGTGGGAGCTCAGTTCCTTCGGTTTCAGCCCATCCAAGCCATATAGGATGCAAGGAAGGCTCTCGCTATTTCCTCAGCCCAAATCCTAATCCAAACCTTCTGGTTGGTGCTGTAGTTGGTGGACCTAATGTCACAGACGCTTTTCCAGATTCAAGACCTTACTTCCAACAGTCTGAGCCCACGACTTACATCAATGCACCACTTGTTGGCCTTCTCGGTTACTTCTCCTCTCATTCTTCTTGGAGATGATCGATGCTCTTATTTAAGTTCTTATCTCTCCTTTAGAGGTGTGCTGGAAACCTTAGGCCACCCTAAACCCTTTTTTCAAATGTTATTGTCACTCTTTATTTCAACTACTTAACCAATTGTATTGTAAGCCAGTAATTACTGAAGAAGAGAAAGAGATGTGTCCGTGCTTTAACTTATTTTCGCAGATTGAAAATTGTTTAGAAATTAGAAAGGTGAAGAAAAAACTCTTTCTGACCCGTGTCACGAGACAGTTTTAACTTATTGGTTTTCTACTTGTTTTGGGTGCATTTTTCAAAATTTACAAACCACCACCCACACATACTTTATTTGTATCTCCTTGTAGGAAATATTTTTAGATATAGTGGTTTTCAAACAAGGTGTGGCCACTCCTCCACTGTACACCATGCCTTGACCCACTAGAGAACACTTGTGGCCCTTTTCTCACGGTGTGTGAAGCAAAACAGCGATGTCCAAGTCAAGAATCCTTCTCACCATCTGGTGAAGTTTCCTTATGCCCACTCTCACTTGTTAGTGAGTTTCTCTCTGTCTATCTCACTTGCTAGTGATGCCTTGCATTATTCTCACCAAGTGGTGAAGTTTCTATATCTGTTTATGTGAAGATGCTCTAATACTTAGTATAATTAACTTATCGACCATATCCCCTACAAAGATGATACAAAGATTCTCAGCCACTCAGAAAGGAAAAGCTATAACACAAGACTATGGGCAACTTAGAAATCTCATGTCCTTATCATATCCTTTGACAACTCAAAGCTCATTCAAGAACACAATCTCACTATTTTCGGCAGAGTTACTAATATAAAACACTAAAGGATAGCATCGCTAATATGATACAATGAGTTTTAACCCTATATCCTACTGCAAGTGCACAACAAACGTAATAGTACTTAGGGGTCGAATTCCTCAGAGAACCAAATCACACTTTTAACTTCTATCAAATCGCAAGCTATATCAATCAAGATCAAAAGAATAAATGCTAACAACTTAATGTGGGTGTAAACAATAAACTAAAGCAATCGGATATCGGGTATT